>AYEL01083113.1:0-15110 GCA_000484575.1 Olivierus martensii | reverse complement strand
ACCCTGCTGAGCTTCTCTGAAAACGGCGTTTCACTTTTTTCGGACTGCTGGCATTATTCAAACCCATGATTCATATAATGGCCAATGAAAGCTGATCTACTAAGAAAATTGGCTTAATTTTGCAAAATAATTGCATAATAATTGCAAAATAATAATTTAGCGTGCATTTTGCATAACAAATGCACGCCTTAAGATCTTTCTGTTTTGGTTACATAATTTTCTAAGAGAATTTTATCACCTCAGACAATTATTAGGCTGGATTTTGGGAGTTTTTTTTGCTATTTTGTTTTACACCCCTTTCTAGTCAGATAGATACAAAAGGGCAGAATCACTTCCAACCACGGCTACACCCACACCAGTTGAGGGGGTCAGATGGTGAAGAATAGAGATCGCTGGGAAAGTGCGGCCCTAGGCTATATTTCATTTTTGCAATATGGCCCTTTCCCCCAAAAGTTTGCCCACCCCTGCTCTAAAGCCACCATAAACTTTTTGTACGTAAATATTCACATTATTAAATTCCTTATCTTGCTACTTATCGGCATAAAAATCTTTTTAATTTAAACAGAAAACGTGTTTTAATCTTAACAGTGCGGTAATTACACTTTCTCTACTGTTCGACAGTGAGAACTGTAAAACTTAAATTTTATACATTCCTTGAAGCATTGTTACTAATTACGTATCTTTCAACGTGTAGGCGTTAATATATATATATATTGTATACAAATATATGTTTTTAAACTAAAAATATTCAAACAAACACTCGTATTCTGATGATTACCTTATTAGTTAAAAAAAATTTATATTAATTATTCCACACACAAAAATTCAAAATTCTTTTTTGCCTGTGAATTTTTTTGAGAAAACACTACATTTTAGAAAAGCCGTACACAAAAATTGAAGCAGATTTCTTCTACAAACGCACGCGTGGAACGTAAACTCAATGACGTCATTCTTCTTGGCGTTTACGTTCACGTCAACGTCTCGCTGAAGCTGTCTATTTTGTCGAACGTCCACCATTCTCGTTTCCGATCGCAGTACCTATATTTCGTAACAAAAACAACTTTTTCTCAAAATTAATACAGATGTAAACCGAAGTAATATAGAACTACCTCTTAAAATTTAAATGGTTCTCCAGACAATATATAGATGACGGACGAACGGTCCGTCATCTATATGTTGTTCCAAGTCAATACATAGACTACATTCAACTTTTTATAAAAAGCCATTCGATAATGTTGGCCAAAAAAGGTTTACAATGCGTAGTATTAGTTTCCCTTTACTAAACGGCGCCATAAATCTATAGAAAAATAATCGGCGCACCGTTTATTATAACGATTATAATATGTATTTCCGACTTACAAATTAAAAATAATTTTTATCCGGATTCTGAAAATACGCGATGTTTTTATTAAAGACAAATTAAACGATTTTTTAATTTATAAAAAACATGGAAATTTTAAAATGGTAACGCTGTATAAATATTACAAACCGGGGTAAAATTCCGATCCACTTTTTTCTTACTCGTTAGTAGTACGGTTACTTTAATAAAAATAACAATTTGCATGGTCTAGAACGAGGCGAATTCTTTAAATCCCGACCGATATTTCTAAAATAAAAAACTAAGATTCTATTAAAGAAAATTATTCTCGGCATTCGAACAAAGAAATAAAAACTGTAACGATAAAAAGAAAGAGAATAGCGCTGGTTTTAATTGATACGAAATGAAATTCTGGAGTATCCATCATTTACGGAAATCGTCCTCTTCTGTAATATAAAGTGTACAGAACATTATCTCGGAGCGCAATTTTTTTTATCATTCTTGGTCTCTCACTTAATGACATCAATTACTACATCCACGATAACGACAACTTGTTCTCTAGTAACTGGACAACTAGAAATTGCCGAACGATGTTTCTACTGGCTCGTCGATCTGTCAGAAGCGCTTAAGTGTTTCCCGCATCGTTACGCCACGATAACGACAACTTGTTCTCTAGTAACTGGACAACTAGAAATTGCCGAACGATGTTTCAACTGGCTCGTCGATCTGTCAGAAGTGCTTAAGTGTTTCCCGCATCGTTACGGTCGATCCTTTATTTTTTATCGACTTAAACTTCTTTATTTCGATGAATACTTATAAAGTTTTAACTCGATTTACTCCGACGATCGGGATTTTTAGAATTTCTTCTATCTTAAATATGGCCGGAGATATCTAGTTATCCGGTATAAAGTTTATTACGGGACAGTCTTATTTATATTTAGAACGGCCCTATTGTAAATTTTAATATTTACCTAGTAACGAATCTAGCTGTAAATAAATATCGAGATGGCCATGGCCGATAGGAAATGTTATTCGAATAGCGGAATCCGACGATAGACTTTTTCTTTAACTGGTCACGCTACGTCGGGTACTTCGCGCAGCGTTCCAAGTATCGTACTTACGCGGAACACCCATGGCCGATAGGAAATGTTATTCGAATAGCGGAATCCGACGATAGACTTTTTCTTTAAGTGGTCACGCTACGTCGGGTACTCCGCGCAGCGTTCCAAGTATCGTACTTACGCGGAACGCGTGCGTAATCTTTCGTTAAGATCTTTTAGTGTCGACTAAAATCGTCATTTTTCCGTCCAGTTGTTTAGAGTGAAAGGTAATAAAAGTAGCGAATACATTTTTCGGAGACGAAATTATTTACCGTATTCTTTGGTGTTTTTAGTAGCGCTTAGATAATTATCGTCATCTTATTGTTTACCGAAGGCATCTGGTTAATGTTCCGGAACTGGAGAGCGATACTTTGGATTTCAGCCGGCATAAAATTATAATCCGCGTAAAAGTTAGATGGGAGACGGCGATTTGTAAATTCCTCTTTTCTTAGGCTGGGCTGAAAAAATTGGACAAGTCGGCGACCTTAGAAAATCGATAGAAGGTCGCGGGCTGCCACAGCCCGCTTATTGTTACTTTTAATCGTGGAATTTCCATTCACCTATATTATTTTCTTCTCTTACGCTTTCCATAAACTCTAATTCCGTTATTTGTACAAGTTTTTATCCGTAACGAATTCGTTCTTACTAATTAGTATTTCGAGCGTCAGTTGTTTTCCTTTGTCGGAGAAAAATCGCTATTTTATAATTTATCCGAAAATAATTATCGTATTAATAACTATTAGTCACGCTATTATTTAGCGCCTGTTTTAATTAATTATTCGAAACGCTGGTCGATTCTCTCTAATCGACGTTTTGTTTAAACTAAACGCGTCGTTACTTAGGCCTTTGCCGCGTAATTAACGTTAAAATAACTTACTTATCACCGAAATACCCATCAAATAAATTAATTTAAACGCTTACATAAATTGTTGGCCAAAATAAATGTTTTAATATATCTTATCGATAATATCGTCGATTAATAAATTCTTTCGAATATACGGAAAAACCGCCTTAACTTAAATTTATTTATTCTTTCCGAAATACCCATCAAATAAATTAATTTAAACGCTTACATAAATTGTTGGCCAAAATAAACGTTTTAATATATCTTATCGATAATATCGTTGATTAATAAATTCTTTCGAATATACGGAAAAACTTAAATTTATTTATTCTTTTTAATTTTAATGATTAAATCTTCCGTCAGTAATTGAGAAAATTCGTTAATTAAAATATTTGTTTAGGCCGATACAAAAATTTTCTTAGCCGTTAAAATAAGTTACCAGCTATTTTTTTTTCTTTTCGTAAATGAGAAAATGTTAGCCGTTCTTAAAAAGGAAAAATCTAATGGCCGAAACTAAGTTTATTCGATAAAGAAAATTTTTAAAATTACAAAGTTTAATTCAAAATTTTATTAAAGTTCGGGCTTCGTTTTATTACCGACGACGGACAGCGGGCGCTTTAAATTTAAACGACTTCGGTAAGAAGTATGGAAAATTAAGAGAATCTTTAATTCCGGGAAGAAAAGAGTTTACCATTATTATTAATCCAGATGTTGGGTTCGGCTATTTTAAATTTTCTTCTCTTTCTCTTCAAATGTTCGCTCGGAAACATTTAACTCGCTAGTGGATTTTACCAGAGCTCCTACTTACATCGCCTTAATAAATTAGTTCGGATTAATGGTACTTTCGTCGAGTAAAAATTCCAGCCAAAAAAAAAATTAAATCGAATATAATAATAAAAGGTAATACAATTATCAGATTTTCATTTTATTTTATAATAAAATATGGCAAAAATTAAAAAAACCGATTTGTTTCGTATCTATCGACCAGCGAGTTATCGCGTTCGATTCCGAAGTTACCTGGCTGTGTAGATTATTCTACCTGTTATAAATTTCCTAAGCCGAATGGTTATCGGATCTTTAGAATAGACGGAGATAAAATATCGAAAGAAAACACCGAGTTACTGGTTGTACCAACGATCCGTAGAAGTAACGCTACCGAAACATTGGCCGAGAAAAGGTAGAAAAAAACGAGCGGAGATAAAATATCGAAAGAAAACACCGAGTTACTGGTTGTACCAACGATCCGTAGAAGGAACGCTACCGAAACATTGGCCGAGAAAAGGTAGAACGTGATATACAAAAATAAACACGACTATAAAACAAACCATCCTTCAATTTCCATTTTCTTTTTTTACCAAATATTCGGGTAGACTTTTATAAATAGGATATCGGAGAAAAATTAATTTTCTGCGTAAATTGTTCATTCTTTAGCCATAAACCATTCGATACTTATAAGATAATAATAAAAATAAAATTTACCTCGAAGAGCAAAAATAACAGACTCGTTTCATTTTATATGTAAATATAATGAAAACGATAAGGTTAAGTAGCTAGAAAAAGAAAAATTTTAATTTTGAAATAAAAGCGATATTCCGAGAGTTTTTATCGCGCCATATTTTTTAGTGTATATCGAAGACTCGGAATAACGATAATATTTCGTTTCCAGTGAATCGCTCTTTACTTTTTAACTGTCGATTTAAAAAAAAACTCTCTTAAAATTGTCGACGTATCTTTATTAAGTAAACTCCTGGTTAATAAATGATTTCGAGACATTAATTATACTGGCATTAGGTGGCTGACATCGAGTTTATTACAGTCGCATTTTTATACCCAATTATCTATTAATAGAGTTTAACATTTATTATGTGTATATAAATTATCATTATAGGAAGTAAATGACGGCCATTAAAGTTAATTTTTCTATCACCGTAGTAATAAATGGCTTAAGTCTCCTGTTGTTCCAGCCTTAGTTTCCCCTTTATCGACGGCCACTCTCCCTCTTTCCTTTTTTTACGGCATATTTTGAAAAATACAGTTACGCGCAAAACTGATACCATATATCTATCGACCCCATCGATTTTATCTAGCATTTATGTAGTAAACTGGCTTATCGAATCCATCCCATCATAAATTTTAAGAGATCTATTCGTGTTAATATTTCTTAAAATTCTTATATTTTATTTGTCAGACTTACTTACTCGGTGATAATTTTTAAATATTCACAGGAATTTATAATAAAAGAAAAAAACTCCCTTTCCACCATCGTTTAATAAAATGATGACGAAAGAAAATGGAAACATAATTTACATTAGATGGTTTTATGATATAATAAAAATTCTCCCTTTATTCGTTACGGATAAGATACGCGCTTAATAATTAAACGCGCTATAAATAGTTAGCTAAAATATCCGATTAGACAATTTAATATTTATAGATTAAAGAATAACCACCGAAGAAACTTTGCGCCTATAGTTTTTTAGCTGTTAGCGTTATTATAAATAATTAAATTATCGCCCACCTACGGTGTTACTATTAAATTTATGATTCCGATTATCTTATTGGGCCGAGCGTTATCGATTTCTTCCCAGAAAATAAGGGATAATATAAAACTCTGGTGGAAATTGCCTTCGTTTATTTTGTCGCCACCACTACGTTTTTAATATTTCCAAGAGAGAAAGCGCCAAATGGTAATCGATAAGATAACCGATGCTATCGCTTACTGAGATTCCCTATATAAAATTATGGTATTAGTAGAGGAAAGTAACCAAATATGGAATACCGTTTTGTTTTTTACGCATAAAATAAACAAATATTAAAAATCAAAAACTTTTAATCGTAATTACAATCACTCATACATTTGCACTTTACATAGTAATAGTCTTGTGTTATATTTATTAATTATAAGTAGTATAATTTCTCAAAAACAAAATAAACATAAAAGGTATCTAGTTATGGAATAATACCCCAAATACGGAATACTACAGTAACTATTAAAAATCAACCTTAACTTCTATGAAATATTTTAGGATCTTTAGTCAAATATAAAAAGGAACATAACTATTTGCAATAATCACAAATCCAGGTGTCGAACTCTGCACCGGCGCGATCATTATGTGCCCAGAGTCCGCGCAGGAGGCATTTGATCCAGGTTTCTCCTCGAGTATCTTCAGAAAACAGTCTCCCTAATTGGATAATGGAGACGTCCTCTAAGCAGTGAATCTCAACCTGGGCGATATCGCCCCCCAGGGGGCGTTCTCGTTCTCGAAGAGGGCGCTGGAACAAAAAGGGGCAATTCCAGGGGGCGTTCTCATTCTCGAAGGGGGCACTGGAACAAAAAGGGGCGATCAGGGGAGGCGATAGACAACCAAAAATTGTGCACAGTAGTTTGGTGCTTCTTAAGTATTTCTTTTGATCAGCCATTTAATAAACCTAACTTTTTTCTGCATTTACGTCCTGAGTTTTATACAATATTTTGTAATGAAAGAAGATATTCATCCAGAAACACTTATCTGTTCCATTTCTTTTGGAAACTGAGGTAATAAAAAAAATGCCTTTCTCAGGGAAAAATGTTATATATACCTGTATATATATATGCACGCTCGTCCAAGTCTTACGTTCGACCTTGTGCCTTTGTGGATTGAGTTAAGATGACTGGGGGCACTCAGAACAATCGTATTCACCCAAGGGGGCGCTAGGCTCGAAAAGGTTGAGAACCACTGCTCTAATGGGCACATTTCGCTCAGCCGGACTATAGTTATCCAGTCAGCTGATGTTTTGGGATCCAAATATGGAATGGTCCATATTTGGACCCCACGGACTATTCCATATTTGGCATTTCTAACTAATTTAAATTTATATTCATATTTTTAAACTAAACAAAATAAGACAATAAAAAACCTCTAAAACTTTCAAACAAACATTTATACGATGCATAGATGTAATAAATACAATACTATTTCCAATTACATTACGAAAAATACTTAATTTTTACGTACCATAGAAAGTTTTCTGACAGTGACAAAACAAAACAGTCTCACCGCGGACACAGCACTCGCTCGACTGACAAGTTGAAACCTGTACGCGCATACAGTGATTGAAAGAGATAGACGATCACTGTTTATTGCGTCTAGGATTATTTGTTTACGAGAAATGCCGGTATTCCATATTAGGGATACTATTCCATATTTGGTTACTTTCCTCTATACTACGATAATTGAAGGGTTTGGTGCAAAAACCAGTTAAGTCCACTTTAGTTGAAAATGAGTTATTGTATGAATCAAATATAAAAACATAGTGATAACTTATGATTCAAGTTTGGTTTATATTTTGTTGTCATGTTATTTACGTCCTCTTTCACAAGTTATATGTCAAATTTTATATATTTGATGCAAAAACCAGGTAAGTCCAAATACATAATCATATTGTCGAAATGTGCTTTTTGTGACTTAACTGGTTCTTGCACCAAACCCTTCAATTATTTTCTTCATTTTTTACCAATAACGATTTTATAGAATTTATTTATTATCGTTTATTAGAAATAATCGTGGTTCTTATCACCAATCGACTTTAATCGAAATTTTCTTCCTAAAGAAAACAACCACAGCGATTATTGTTTTTCCATACAAAAAGTTTTAAAATAAAATGAAAATTGACCATATTTTGTTCGAGAATTCATTAAATTATCACTTTCATTTTTTATACGCTTTAGATTTATTTTTTGTATATATTAAAAAGTATAGAATAAAATTTTTCTAGTATAAACTTCTATAAAAATCTCATTATTTAATAAATTAAAAAACGCAGATTTATAATAAAATAGTGCTAATAATGGCGATATTACTATAATTTAAACGCATTAGCTAATGTTATTTTTTTGTTCCTATTGATTTTTATCTTCATTTTATTTAGAAGGGGAACTCGATTAGTTGTCAGTTTTGAGAGTCGAGATTTTAAATATTAATGGTTGACAATTAACAGACTAATTTCATCTATTAAAATCGCGATTAACCTTTATAATCCTCTACTCTGATTGGTTCGGGCTGTAATTCATTTATAGGCCCCTTATAAACGACGTTATGCCAAATTAATTAGGCGAGTTATGGAAACAAGTCCAGAACCTTAGTCATTATTATCCGATAAAACAATCGAAAAATCTGTTAAATTTCCAAACACAGTAAACTAGTTACTTATACGAAAACGTACGTCTGTTGTGTTCATTGAAATATTTATTATTCGGTAACTTAAATTATTTTGTTCTTTTATAATTAATCAATATTATAAAATATTTAAGAGAGAAGTTTTTATTCGTATCGATGGTTAAGATACGGAATTCGTTCATTAGTAGCATTTTATACGGTTTACTTTTAATGGAAAAAAATTTTTGAAAACTTTAAAGTACGGAAGGTCCTTTTCAAAAGTAAAAATTAAATTAAATTGCGAAAGACGCCCTATAACTTAATGAATCGTAACAGTCGAGAAGGCGGAAGAAAAAATAAAAATTCAGTATTTTCCATTAAAGAATAAGATCAGTTGTTCTACTATCCAAATTTAATGAATGCCGCAGAAATGTTTTTTTTTTCGTATTTAATAATACGAAAAATATGTTTTCTTAGATAGTCGGCATCTTAATCAATACTGGATAGTTTCTGATTCGTCCGAATCAAATTTTCCGTTTCGTTTTAAATATTAATTTGATAATTTCTCAAATTTTAAGAATAATTTATAATTAAATTTATTTGATTATGGAATTACCATTTTAAAAACCGATCAGAAAGAAAAAGATAATAATAAATTTACACGAAATCTATGTTTACGCTGTCTTTTTCTACGTACTTTTTACTCGTTTCAAAAATGCGGATATCTCGAATCATTTTTGACTGAGTGACGAAAATTTAGACAAGCAAAAGTTGTCTGACCGAGATTTTCGTGACTGGTTTCCAGTATAACAGTACAGTAGTATTGAATTTTTGAACCGGTTACTGAGAAAATTGACGTCACATTCTCTCAAATCCGACACGTCGAAATATTTCTGCCGAAATGCTCAAATTTCTGAAATTTCCAATAGGCTGTATATGGTCGAAGTTTGAGTTCCTTCGAGATTTTTATAAATACATGATGGTGCGAAATGACGAATGAATTAATTTAACGATTACTTGTAATATACGATTTTTCCACATTTATGCAAAAAATGTCGAAAAATTCCACATACTATTTACCGTTTATAAAATCTGAATTGGTTCGGAGCCGCTCTACGCAATATGTAAATAGAAAACTTAACATTATCTATTTTAAATGAAATTCTGTCGTAATTATTGACATTTTATATCTTTGGACCGATTGCAAATCAGCCAAAAAATAAAAAATAAATAACAGGCTAGTTTCGATAAATTAGCTCGTATGTTATTATTGATCTTCACCGAACGGGCTTCTCTTTAGCAAAAGTTACCCTATGAGGAGGGGGTTGATCTCTCTTTTATAAAGCATCCTGCCAAGTATAAACAAAAGCTTTATTTGTACCATACAAGCATCTATATTGATATTAATTATTCCTTATATTGCGCGCGCTTTCCTTGGTGAGATTTAAAAATCCTGTTTTGCATATAACCATATTTCTTTCCGACATAGTTCACTTATGCTTTTAAAATTTCTTTGCATCTGTCTTAAGTCTACTTTCAACTGTACAATCGAAATGTTTGCCATTTTAACATAATATATAATAACGTTTTATTATATATTTCGATAATCTTCATATTTTTAATGTTTTGCATATAACCATATTTCTTTCCGACATAGTTCACTTATGCTTTTAAAATTTCTTCGCATCTGTCTTAAGTCTACTTTCAATTGTACAATCGAAATGTTTGCCATTTTAATATAATATATAATAACGTTTTATTACGATAATCTTCATATTTTTAAAAAAATGGTTCCGTTATATATATTTATCTAAGATTAGTTTTAAGAACAGGCGAGAGAAGATAGCGAATAAAGATGGACGAATCGACTAACTCGGAATTAAACAATTACAATATCGCTTTCATTTTAGACAGAAATTTCATAAAACTTCACCAGCATAAAAAGTTGGAGCAAAATTTTTTAATGAAGATTATCGATAGATTAGTTAATTTCCTTTTTTTAATGATAAGAAATATTCTTGGAAGGTTTAACTTGGAAATCCATTTAGAAACTACTAGGCCGGATTTATCAGAAAAAACTGTTTAACGAATGAAGGTTTAACTTGGAAATCCATTTAGAAACTACTAGGCCGGATTTATCAGAAAAAACTGACAAAATGTTTACTGCGCTACGATAACATTATCTAAAATGGCCTATATAATACTGTACACAATGTAAGACTAAAAATTTGCGAATGTTTTAAACTTTCATAAGAATTATAGAGGAGAGCGGTCTAGTCGAAATATTTTTATTTAAAGATTTAATCATCTAATAGCCATTCATTTAAAATAAATGCATTAGTTACCTTTCTTTATTATTAATGCGTATTTCTGAAATGTGACTTTCAAACGAAAACATCGATCACTTAACGATAGAAATGAAAGTTAAATTGAAACTAAAAGCAATAAATTAATAATCGAGTACGAATGAAAGCATTAAAACATTTATTATATATTAATACAGTATTTTAATTACAATTGAGTCTACTTGTCTATATTTGTGAGTGATCTTGCCCATCGTTCAAATTTCGTACATAAATTTATTATTTTCGTAAAAGTTTGTATTATTGACTACATACAGATATAAGCATAGGCTATATAGTATATATGTAATAACGTAAAACTGAATTTTATCGATAACGACAGTTGTTGAAACATAAATTTAATAACGACTGTCGTTTCGAGCCATCCTATTTTACAATCTCGAAAATATCCTACCGAGTAAAAGAATAAATGAATAATTTGAAGAAAACTTTGCCAGGAAGAACATTCATACAATTCCAAGTTTCTTCGTACTTCTACACTTTATACTTTAAAAACCACACTTTCATTAACGTAAAAATTCACTCACGAAATCGATTTTATTAATAAAAGTTTACATCGTTCTTTGTACTTAAACGTAAACTAATAGAAAAACATTTCTATAAATATTATCTCTCTACTGATGATTATACTTTAATTAGATAATATTAGAAGCTTTGTTCCGTCTATCCATCTATTATCTAGTTACGCACTCGTCTTACGCTAATAACTTATGTACCTCGAGTTTATACAAGATACATACCTAAATTTCGGACCAATAGATATAAGAGCCGCTACTAATTATAATAAATATATTCACTTAATGTCGTTTGAATTTATATATTTTTGTCCGATTTTGTAGGTTGTTCTACGGATGCTCTTAATATACATGTTTGTACCCTTAGATTGTAATAAAGAATAAGTTCGAAAATTAAATTTAGCGAATTTTTCAGTTTAGTAAAACATAAATTACCAAATAATTATTAAAACAGCATTATTATATTTTAGTCATTTACTTATTTATATATCTTATAAAATCACAACTAAATATACGAATGACATAAAGTAAAATACTTACTCAAAAAAGAATAAGAAATAAACTTTTATGATAGCCTAGATATACATAGAAAGTATTTTTTTTTAATTTACTCGAAATATTAGCTGGATAATTTTTGGAACGTATTTTTTTTTACATAAAGGTAATGGCGTTTTAAAATTTATAGGTTGTCGAGTCTCTGGTAGATGGTTAAGTTTATCTAGAATTTTTTGCGGCTGTTAAAATGTTGACAGATTTAGAGACTGGAAATTCATTGAAAGTGAAAAGATTGGTTGTTAGTGGAGAGGTTCGCTTTCGCAGCGTGATGTAAAGAAAATGAAAGACAGATGTTAGATGGAAAACGTTTAAGTGTGCCAGAAGAAATTCCTCGTTTGTCAGCTTAGTAGTTGATTGGGAAAATGTTTTTATCGCAATTTTCTTCTATCTCGTATCATCCACACTTAATTTTTTTAGCGTAGCTTACTTTCCGAAGGAAAGTGAAGCTTATAAAATTGCCATTCAGTCGGTTGTATGTCCGCCACTAATAACTTTTGAACTAAAGAGACGATTTTGGTTAAAATATTCTTCGATTAAAGATAACCTCGACGCTACATCATTTAACCTTCTAGCTTCGACCATTTAAAAATGGTTTCTTAATATATCGCAAACTATTCGTTAGATTTTTATGACATTTCGCCATCGAAAATAATCTCGACCATACATGGATTACCTTTTTAAATTCGATCATTTAAAATGGCGGATATTCGAACATCGAAGATTTTTCCGTAATAACTTTTAAATTATTCGATGGAAATTTATAAAATTTAGCGGGATATTAATGGCATGTATTAATTTACCCCGTAGATTTATACTTTAAAAAATGGCGGACATTCGATCTTGCCCGTAATAACTATGGAAAATTTTACCACATAAGATAGATTGGCCGTCCATGACATTTATATCTTATCTTTAATCATTTTAAAATAAAGAACACTTTCGGAAAGTAGGAGATTCCCAACTACTCGTTATTAAGATAAGAATGCATCAGTTTTCGAATTATTTTACCTTTATACTAATTAAATAGTTGCGCCTGTCAAAAATTTCCACGAAAAAATCAACGCGTATCGGTGTTAATACAATTTTATTAAGTAGTTATTTATTTATTTCTCATATTTTTAAGCTAAAATTTGATTTCAAATAGGAAAATACGAGTCTATTTTAAGCGTAGAAGTAAAGACTATTCTTTTTCTTCCCTAAACACATTATCAAACTGTTATTTTGTATTAAAACAAGAAAACCATTGTCATTTAAAAAATGATATTTACTTTTATTATTTTTTATCGTTATATCGAAATAAAGATCTAATATGGTAGAAATACATTTTCCTTAAAATAAAAGTTACCAAAAATTCGAAAATACGAATGTCAAAATTTTATATTAATTTTTTTCCTTTTAATCGTAAGTTTTTAAATTTGTATTAGAAATAATATATAAAATTTATATTTCGATCTTAGCGGGTGAATTCATTTAATGGAATGCTAATAAGCGTTATTGCTGTTTTTCCAAATTCTCGACATTTCGGAATCCAGAACGGGAAATCGTATTTCCCGAAATATAAAATTTATTTAATCAAAACTCCTTATAGTGAGTTGTTAGGTACGTCATACATTGTGTGATCAAACAATATTCCCAATCTCATTCTTTCTGCACTAGCAACAGAAACAGTTGTTGTTAATAAAATCCTTAATTCGAATAAATTCGTTCTGTTTAGAACTTGTAGCGGCCTTATTTTATCAGTGGCTTTAAAAGTCTTTTAATACTAACAAATTCATGGCAGAAAACAACGCAATTTATGCCACCTTCTGATCAGTCGATTGAAAATTACAACAATTTTTAAGAAGCTTTTGTTTATTATCGTTTATTTATGCTATATAAAATCCCAAAGTTTCTTCGTATATAATAATTTAAATCTGTCTGGCATTGATATTAAAATTGTGTCTATTAATACATTAAAAAAAAAAATTATTTGAAATTGTTTTTCGGACATTAGGGATTTATCTCTGTTTTCGTAATCAAATTGTTTCTTAATATATCTTATTCTTATTTATTTCACTCGGTCAACTCACGATAAACTCTGAATTGTTCTGTACTTATATAGTATTATTTTTCTGTTATCGTTTTGTCTGCGGTTTACCGATTTATAGTGTACCGAATATTGTATACAATAAATTCTTTGAATCTATATAAGATATCTTTATTACCGTTGATTATACTGTTTATTACATATTGTTGCGTGAATCATTACCCTTCTTCTGGGAGAGTCCCCATTTAAATTATCTGTAAAAATTAATTGTATCTTACTACAATAATAATAACAAAACGCAAAATAGGCCAGCGCTGGATACGAGATTCGAAATTATTGTAATATTAGAATAATTAGTAGCGCGAGTTGTTTCTAAATAGATTGATTTATCTACAGCGGCTGAGAGAACCACTCGCATACATCGCAATGGTCAGCCTCAAACAAATTGACCGAAAGTAGTTGTCACTTTAAGGAAATGATTCATCATGGAGAACAGAAACAATTTATACATAAATACTACTTATTTTCACCACCCAGGATTCGAATACAATATCATATTAAGGTAAATTACCTGAGATTTCACCCGGTAGGTAAAACTAAGGTAATTTTTATGACTGTTGTCAAATCCTGGGTTGTGAAAATAAATATTTTTCTGCGTAAACATGTACAAACTGTTTTCTGTTCTCCATGATGAAATGCGCTCGATTTACAAGAGCTAAAATTAGCTGGTCATGTGTTATCCGATTCTGGTGTGGCGCGTAGATTTCTGGTGGTGTGTAATATTGTAACACAATGTAACTTTAGATAGATATAAATACGAAAAATATTTAAAAGATACATTGTAGTAGTACATTTATTTCCCATTGTGGGTATTACTGGATTCGAGGAGCCGATTTTTCCGAATCCCGAGAACACTAGACGCGACATAGCGTAAAAATATAGCGACGTAGCTCAACATATTTAAGATTATATTCGATAGCTAAATCGTATAGTACAGTGTTTCCCAAACTTTTGACATATGTGTACCCCTTCTATAAGTTTTGTAACGCTGAGTACCTCTCGTCAAAAAAAAAAAATGGATGTATTTTAATAACAATCAAAATATATTTATTTTTTCTTTTTTAGGTACATACACAAAATAATAATAAACGAAAAATAAAATTATTGTGTATTCCTAAATTAATATGTTTTTGTGTATGTGCAATAAAAATTTACGCTTCGATAAATATTTTAATTTTAAAAAATCGAGTGGCG
>AYEL01083112.1:0-91395 GCA_000484575.1 Olivierus martensii | reverse complement strand
TATAATAATATAATATAATAATTATATAAATAAATATAATAAAAAATATAAATAAATTATTTTATATATTCGTTTCTGAAGCTCACAGTAGCCAATGAGAGTAGTTCACATCAACCAATGACAGTAGCTTCACTGCATTGCTAGCTTCAGATTTAGAAAGGGAAAACAAAAGCACCAGGCTATCTAGTAGTAAATAGAAATCTGTGTTCTGGTCAAACTCGCTATCCTATGGTAGCCACTTTTGTGATTACTTACACAAAGAATATATTCGTGTATCAAAATTATTTTTAAAATATACTTTTCTTGTGTTATTTTCTTAGTTTTTGTTGGTATGCAAAGAATTCAAAAGCATCCGTAGAAAATTTTTCATTAGAAACATTTGAAAATAATTCCTTCTCTGAATTAATAAATTCAGATAATTTCCTTAAAAACATAAGTATTTTATCAAACTGATTGATTGTTAACAACCTATTACATCAGAATGTTATAAAATATTAGGAACCTTTGTAATTAATTTTGTAAAAATGAATTTACAACTTAATGTGGATGGTGAAATTTACTATGTTCATGCTGCAAAAATAGAAAGACTTTGTAAATACTATTGTAATAATAAAAAACTAGATTATTTTAATTTTATCTATTGGTGAGTGGTGATTGTCGTATCAGCAAAAGTTAATTAACGTAGCATTAATTATGATAATGATATCATAATTAGTGCTATATATTAGAATTGGCAAATGTTATATTAATTTCAAAGAAGTGAAAGAATAAAATTGGAATATGTTATACACTATTGTGATAAGTGTAGGCAGGACCCACAAAAGGAGAGCACCGCCAAACAAACAGGAAGTAATTAAAGCAATAAAACATGTGCAGAGGGAAAAAGGATCAGAATTGTCTTAGCAACCGAACGGTGTGCATTGTATACACCGATATGTAAATATTTTAACGTATTTGTATTTTATCTTCTTGCTAATTAAAATATATTATAACAGAATAAGTAGAATAAAAATCAATGTATTTTCAGAAAAGAATAAAATTATTAAATTATCATAATCATAATATAATTTATAGAAAATAAGAAACTGAATTTCAGATAGATTCAAAATCAGGCATGCATTGAGAAGCAAATATATTTGATATTTATTCTAATACTCTCTTTTAATCCAAATATATTTGATATTTATTCTAATACTCTCTTTTAATCCAATATCAAATTCATATTTCTGCTAATAGGAATAAACAAAAAAAAATGTAACTAGCGGGAATAGAACTCCGGCCGACCGCATGGAAGTCTGCTGCTTAACCATGCTGCCACGACAACTCATTGTTAATTAGTATAACGAACTGGTATACTTTCGTCGCGTCTTTCTTCGAGGTCATTTTTCTCCATAATTGCTAGCCATTGGCCTCTAGCCTTTTACTGTGTTTTAGTACTAGTCAAGAACTCTTACAGAAATAAATTTTGTTTCATTCCGTTTTCCGGCCCTCGAGTCCTCTCCTTGTGAGACTTGAACCTATTGAATTGTACTGACAATAGCATAATTTATTAATTACATCATCATTATAAAATCAGATTATTGTAAATTGAGGCAATCATAAGTCAAGAATTATCTGTATTTGAATAATGAAATTCAAGAATAAAATTCCCCATTCTGGCAATCAACCAACAAGTAGTCTGGTAAAAATACAGACTTCTTGAGGATCCCACATAATCCAGAGTATCATTTCATCTGCTCCTAACTTCTAGCCATTATGATAAAGTTGAACTACCAACAGTTTATAGCAATCACTGGAGAGCACATAATTCTCCTAGTTTTGGAAAGGCATCAGTACAAAAATGCAATAAATCATAGTTTGTATAAAAAAGAAGTTTGTTGGTAAAAATAAACTAGCTATGCAGTAAATCATAACCAAAATGCACAAATGACATTTGCTGTAACAGAAAGAGGAAGAGAACTTTTAATTTAGACAATATCAAAAGTGAAAATCATGTCCCTAATAAGATACAAAATATATGTATAATAATTCATCCTACCATTAATAATATTCAAATGAATCCAAGCACAAAAGTAGGAAAATAACACAAATTTATCAAATGCAAAATAATCATTCTGATCAGAACTGTCACAAATTGTGAAAATCCAAACAAAAATATTGGGAATTGCTATGACTGATTGGATAAAATAAAAGTCACTAACAAAAATGTCTGTCATATTTATTCCTAGCATAAATTGCTTTACAAATTATTGATCTACTTATATATGTTAATAAATTAATATATTTTTTGTACTTATTTGATTAAAACAAAACATTAATACACATTTGGATATTTAAAAAATGGAATTAGTGGGTAATACATTGTAATAAGGAATAAATATGATAAAGCTTTATATATCTGATGACTAGAGGTAAATAATCAATTGCATTCTACCACCATCAAAAAATTTTCTAACAGCACAATAATACAAACAAAACTTTGTAGAAAAAGTGTTCTTATATTGTATGTTAAGTGCAAATTTCTTTTAATGTTTAACTTACTTATATATAAGATAACTCCTTTACAAAAGTAATTTTTTTTTAAATTTATCTGCTTAAACACAAGTATATACAGTATAATTTTTCAAGCTAAAAACAATTACTTACTTCTGTTGCTAAAGTTGCACTAAGAGCTGCAGCAGATGAAAAAGAATAAGATGTCAGAGTAAAGGTTTGCATAGACTGTTTAAATCTATAAAAAAAGTTATATATTAAAAACAGCAAAAAATTATTATTATTTACATTATTTTATTCAATAATAGCTAGAACTATAGGCTATACTCATAATTTAAGTGGAAATTTATTTAGAATATTAAAAACAATAAATATAAATATCATAACTAGAATTGCTAGCTCAAATCAATTTGTTTCAAAAAGCTCCAGATTTCTTATAAGAATACAGATAACCAAAGCTCCAGATATTTGCAAATAAGCTTGAGCCTTTAATCTTTAAAAGTCTTTTTAAGTTGGTCCCTTAAAGAGGCTTTTTAAATTGATAAACAGAAAATTATTTCATGATATTCATGTCTTGAAATGTAGACTGGAAAATGATTTCAATTCCTTTATATTTACTGCAATGATTTCCTTTTTAAGGAGTTTTGTTGCATTATACATAACAGTAATCACAGGACAACAAATCTATAACAAATTTCATGACTTCATAATATCAAACCAGTTTTCCTAGCATTAGGAATCAAGCTACCTAGAAACTGGAGAAATAAAATAATTGTAGCAAGATTCTATAAGAGATATTGATGAATGAAAATAAGGCTTTTGATTGTGCCTTATATAGATAAGGCACAATCAAAAGCCTTATTTTCATTCATCAATATCTCTTCATGGGTGAATACCAATTTGTAATCTTTGTAACTATGCACTTACTATAAAGCATATTTTAATAATGTGCTCATATATTTTACTAGTGAACATTTATGGTATTTTAATCATTCTGTTTTTAATCTTTTAAACCTTATTGGATGGAATTTTAATTTTGACTTTTCATATCAAATAATAGCATTTCATATAAACTTAATAATGTTAATCTTATATCCACTGTATGGATACTGATACTTAGTTTTTCTTTTATATATTTTGACTTATTTTTTACATGAATAATTATAGCTTTTCACATCACTATTATAAATTAAATTTTTATAGTTACATTTTTGATGGAATCAATGATATTTCTGTTTTTTTTTTTTTTTTTTTCCCGATTTGCTCCGAGGAACCTTTACATCGTCTTTTTTTTTTTTTTTTTTTTGTTCTTTTCAAATATTCTTTTGCATAAATTTTTGAATATTATTATTAATCTTTTTTGCTTTTTACAAGTATCTATTATATGTTGCTTTTGTTTTTATGAACATTATATTTGGTGCAGTTTTGCACAGATAATTCATGTAATGCAAAACAAAAATAAAACAAACAGTTCACTGCAGCCACAGATATATTGACCAATGATTTTCAAAACTATATGAATTAATAAATAATATTAATTCATAGAAATGATGTTCAATATTTAAAAAGCTTGATTAGCTTTTTAAATATTGAACATCATTTTTGAATATTTCCTTAATATTAACTTGTCAGTTCAAATTTTTGAAAACATTCAAATTTCAACAATTGTTATCACAATTTTCAATAAATATTATATTTACTTATATATATTATCCTTTTATATATATGATCTCCTTACAAGTTTAGGAAAGAAGTTAAGGGAAAAATTTATGTATATTATTCTCCTTAAATTTTATAAAAAATGGCACATACAAATAGACCTTAACAAAAAGTGCAAACATTAGCAGTTTATTAATATGAAAATTATGTATCTGTATGCTGACAATCAGTTTATACTGTATAGCTGCCTCAATTATATGTATGAGGGTTGTTCATGTCAAAACTAAAATTTGCTTCAATTAATATCTCCCATTTGTATTTTTACTTCAAACATGTGGTATTTATAATGATATACATTCACATTAACATTGTGGGAGCATTGTTTGTTTCATGGCAACTATGTTGGTTGTTATTCAAGATGGTAGATACCCAGTATGTCTATGGTACAACACATTATTATTTATGTTATGATGAATGAAAATGCCAAAACTGTTGAAATTTTGCAAAGACTAATAGCACAGTTTGGAGAACAAATTCTGAAGATGACACAGGTGTTTAAATATTAAAGAATTAGAGAAAAATAAGCATCTTCCCCCGATCCACTCTATATGAAAATAGAAAACGTAATGAAATAGATTTGTGAAAAATTAGTGATTGATTAAAGTTTTTGCTTAGTTAAAATACAAGATTATATAAGTTACATTTAGACGAAATTGTTAACTTTTTATGTGAAATATTAGATAACAATTAACGAAAAAAATTCCTGCAATTCGATTTTGCATTCTTCTCTTTATCTAAGGGACTTTTTCCCCAACTAAAAATGATATTTATATTATTTAAGTAAATACATAAATAAGAAGCTCATTACCAGAAATACTTGTTAGATTAACTATTCTTCCTTTAGATTTTCGAAGAAGGGGAAGAAAATTCTGAGTCACACGAACCATTCCAAACACGTTAACTTCGAATAGCTGAAAAATATTTTCAATCGGGCACCATTCGATTTCGCCGGCGTATCCTATACCAGCATTGTTGATAATTGCCCACAATTCTAAAAAATAAAAAAATGACAAATTTATAATTAAAATCCCTAACAACTTTCGACGTTAAAGTCGTAGATAATAATTTAAATGAATGAAACAATAATTCAAATATCTTGTGAATAGCATGAACAATCATTCAACGTTACCATCATTTCCGAGATTAGCTTCCACAGTCTTGACTGCTTCTTTCACGTTTTGCCCATTGGTGACATCAAGAGGTACAATTTCTATCTTGGAAGAGAAAGATCGAAGTTCGTTAGCTCCTTCACCTTCAGGGAATAAGCAACCAGCAAAAATTCGATAGCCTCGTTCTGCTAAGCGTTGAGCGGTTAAGAATCCAAATCCACTGTCACATCCTAGCAAATGAAATTCTTAAATAATATATTCCTTTAAATGTAATAAGTATGATATATCATAAAATATACAGTTTATATTTAGTTAAATGGTTTTCCTTTAAATCTATGTAGGTTAGATTCAAGTAATAATAATCAGAAGAAAATTCACTGAATAGAACAAATGAATGAATCTTATGCATTATCGTTAATGCATAAGTATTATTTATTTCCTATCATTGTATTGAGAAATAACAATTTACTTTTATTTATAACTAGCAATGGTGCCCGGTGTTACTCGAGTCTTTCAGATATACAATACAGTTTGTGGCAACACAGGGGATACTTTTTGCGGTGGCCACTTTAGAGCCTAAAACAGGCTGGCCAACGTTCATAGGGGGACTCAACTGGAAATTATAAGAATGCAGTTTAACGGGCTGGACACGGACCTTGTGGATTTATAATAAACCATCAGAAGTATCATTTCCCATATACAGTATTTCATTTATTATAGTACTGTATTTGAAATCAATTGACTGATCACCATATGTAACGTCATCGCGATGAGGATATCATGGTGATGTAACCTATTTATACGTCATCGAAGTCAAGAAATCATTATATCACGATGACGTCATATAACTCATTATATTTGAAATCATTGGCTTTTTGTTTCCAATTTTACCTTTGATTTTACTAGTTGATTTAACCAGCGTCTTATGTGGCAACGATGTCTTCATAGTGGGAATGTGACGCCATAGTGAAGTTTCTCATTATTAAATCATCACTTGAACATAAATTGTGTATTATCTTGAGTTGAAGAGGGCTGAACTAAAGCCAAAAACGTTCCTCAGAAATAAAAGGTTAGGTTAGGTTAATTAGATTACGCCGCCATATCCTCATGGGATATACTGTATCTGGCGGCGGCCACTTGTAGAGCCCATCACAGGCTGGCCAACACCCGTGATGGGGTCAACCGGATGGTTGAAGGATGGGGTTCAACGGGCCGGGCCCGGACCCCTCCTAAAAAACTGGAGGTGTGGGTCCCGGGATATACTGTATCTGGCGGCGGCCACTTGTAGAGCCCATCACAGGCTGGCCAACACCCTCTCAGAAATAAAATATTTGAGTTTTATTTAGGTCTGCTCGTTAGTGCTAAGTTTAAATTTTCGTTTAGTATATATAAGCCTTGAAGAGCAGTGAAATTAGTATCATTATGACACAGGTATAGTTGGTCCTTGTTTAATATCAGGGTTAAATTCCTGAAAATTGAGATATTAACTGAAACCAGAAAATTTATAGGCCTAATGTTATGTCAGATATACATTCTCAGAATACTTTATTTCTAATATTAGAATATATACTATTTGGTAATTTTCATCATTTAATCATTACTATACTGTACAATAATGGAATGGAATGAACAAAAAGCATAATTTAAGCATAAATTTAAGATATAACTGCTATGTAACATTTTCCAGTTAGAATTTACACTTAAATTATATGCATATGTTTTTAAATTAATTATAGTTAATTATATATATATAATTAACTATTTTGAAAATATAATTGAATTAACATAGTTTGAATTTCTGAATCAGCATATATGTTTTGATTATTTGCAAGTTTTTCCTACGGCTTCAGTCATTCAGTTGTTTTTTAATATAACCCTCATAATTTCCAGAAGGTTCATGAACTTATGAATCTATATATCTTTCCACTCTCTAATTTGAAAAAGACTTACTTGGAGGAACATTGAAATTCATAATGCTGTGATATTGTGTATTATATCTACCAAAAACTTGATCATTTTACCAATATTCATTGTATTGTATCCCAGAAAGATTTTTTCAATTGGAAAATTATTTCATGCATTGATTTCATGTTATTTCAAATCTCACATTTATTGAAATATTATATATGTTACCGGCAAAGTATGAAATGCAGGGATTGTATAGAATGCTTAGGCAATATTAACTCATCACACTAGTGTTGCCGAATACAGTAGGGTGTGGGTCCCGGATTTGAACCCGGATCCTACAGGATGGTAAGCCAAAGCTTTACCACGCGGCCATCCGGCCGACAAACCATCACTTTATGACATCATCAATGATGTCACGCTAAGTATTGCCATGTCGTTGTTTTATGTCGTCATTCCGAATTCCAGCATCATTCTGAAGGATATAAATGAAGGCATTTCATTGCTACCCAAAATGTCCGACTGCCAGTAACGATCTCGATCCAGGATAGCCATGTTACCCGCAGGACCACGGGAAGTCTCTATATCAATTTTGCCCGAAGAGACAAAAAATGCGGAAATCTTTCGGGAACATATATACAGACATTTAATTACATCGTTTCGTGATGGCTTAATGTGATGCCATGTATTGTTACGTCATAGTGACGACACACGCAGCGATAGTTTTGTAACGTCCTCCTTTATTGTTACGTCACGATGACATCATAAGTGCGACTGTGTCATTTATTGACACTTAATAATTTGAATTTCATAAATAATCATTAGAATAAAACATTAATACTATACACTATTTTTTCGATATTGATTTATAAATTATTAGACGAGTGTGCTATTTATTTTTCGAATTATATCAATATCTTGATCAGTATTAAGTAGTATCGCATAATCTGCATAATTAATTAAACTGATTAAACAGTATTTACCTGATATATAAAATCAAAAATAAAACGCTTGTTGGCATTAAACTTGTTAGTTTTCATTTAATACAGGATGGACCAAAAGTCAGATACTATTTTAATGAAAATGGTTTAATTTATATGTATTTTCTACAGACCATTAAGATAATACAGAGTAGCGTATAGCAATAGTTATCTGGTGAAACACTGAAAAGTTTGAAAAGAAATTCAACCAAGTTCGATTTGCGGATAAGACGATATGTGAACAAATTTAAACGAACGGGTTATGAACATTATGAAAGAAATGGATGATCACATATGGCAGAGGTTAACGTGAATTCTGTGAATCAAATCATTAATGAAAATTCATGCTTGTCTCTTCGTCCAGCAGCGCACATATTGAATCTCTCGTGTGCTATTCCACGAAGAAACATGCATGAATTTTCATTGATGACTTGCTTCATAGCATTCACGTTATCCTTTGGCATACGTGATCATCTACTTCTTTTATTATGTCAATAACCCGTTCATTTAAATTTGTTCACATATTGTCTTAACTGCGAGTCCTGCTTGGTTGAATATCCTTTCAAATTTTTCAGTGCATTTCTTTCCTTGATTTCACTAGATAACTACCTCTGTATTCATCTGAAGAGTCTACAAAAGAAAAAATAAAAATAAATAAATACATATATATAAATTAAACAATTTTCAATAAAATAATAATCTAATTTTTGGTCTCCACCGTGTATTATATGTTTTTTTTTTTTTTTTCATATTTAATTATACATGAGAATTAACAGAAATTTAATTATCACTACGACAGTCATCGGGTCATCTATACTGTCATTCGCTAATCGTTAAGTCTGAAATTATAGTGTGTCTGTGGCATTATTCTATTGCTAAGCCCCGATGACGTCACATCAAGATGTCTGTAACTCATTTTGACTTGTGTTAGATATTGACAATAGATGGCGTTAAGAGTTAAGCAATGTAGCTATGCAATGTTATCTCTACATTGTTAAAGTTAGCCCCATCTATTGGTAGAAATATAAAATAAAATTCTAATAAAAATTAAAGGTAATGCTATAAGATTAAACGATCCTGCATTTATTAAACTACGCGGCGTCTAATTGACTGTTAATTGTAGACCATCGTTACCAAATTTCATGGAAATGTATTAAACAATTCAAAAGTTATTAGCAGAGGACAGACAGCAGACATGATGCTTATCTTATAAGCAGCACCTACGACAGTCATCGGGTCATCTATACTGTCATTCGCTAATCGTTAAGTCTGAAATTATAGAGTGTCTGTGGCATTATTCTATTGCTAAGCCCGGATGACGTCACATCAAGATGTCTGTAACTCATTTTGACAATAGATGGCGTTAAGAGTTAAGCAATGTAGCTATGCAATGTTATCTCTACATTGTTAAAGTTAGCGCCATCTATTGGTAGAAATATAAAATAAAATTCTAATAAAAATTAAAGGTAATGCTATAAGATTAAACGATCCTGCATTTATTAAACTACGCGGCGTCTAATTGACAGTTAATTGTAGACCATCGTTACCAAATTTCATGGAAATGTATTAAACAGTTCAAAAGTTATTAGCAGAGGACTGACAGCAGACATGATGCTTATCTTATAAGCAGCATCGTATCTAGAGTGAAGCGAGTGAGACAGTCGCCTAGGTGAAAATTATGAGAGGGCGCGAAAATAAATTGTAATTTCTTGAACAAGCTTAATTATATTTATCTTGACAATATTTAGAGCTGTAGAATGGTCTACAAAGACATCATGGTGTATTTTTCTAACGGATAATACTTACCAAAGGAGAGAGAGAGAGAGAGAGACCAGACAAATTAAATCATCATGGTGTATTTTTCTAACGGATAATACTTACCAAAGGAGAGAGAGAGAGAGAGAGAGAGAGAGAGAGAGAGAGAGACCAGTCAAATTAAATTAATACAGTAGGCGCCCTCTTAACCGGCCGTCCGTTTAACCGGTCATTCAGCTAACAAAATGAGTCATACGGCAGTCACCGCCTGTCACGACGTGTTTGTCTTTATCCCCCGGGTATTTATTAATTGCTCTATTTATTTGAGCAGTGCACGTTGTTATTGCTTTGTGCAAGCAGTGTACATGGTTATTTCTACTCAGTTACAGTAATTCAGTTTGTGAAAAAATTTTCGTTGGAAAAATAGCGAGTTTGCTTAAATTAAAATACTGTATAGTGATTCAGTGTGTATGAGTGTTCTGTGATTTTTCCTGCTTATCTTATGATGTATATATGTATTGTATTCCATATACTGTATACTGTATATGTAATTCGGTTTAACCGGTCATTTCGTTATCCGGCCAAGGGTTCAGTCCCATGGTGGCCGGTTAAGAGGGCGCCTACTGTATTTACATGATTGAATGATAGTCTGCCTAAACAAAATATATATTTTTCTCTCACGTTTTTCTCATTGGCATATCGCGATCAGGATATTATAATCGTAAATATGCTTTATTATTATTGGCGCCTACTGTATTTACATGATTGAATGATAGTCTGCCTAAACAAAATATATATTTTTCCCTCACGTTTTTCTCATTGGCATATCGCGATCAGGATATTATAATCGCAAATATGCTTTATTATTATTTTTTTATCACAATTTAAAATTGCATTTTATAAATACTGTATGTGGAAAAATAAAAAGGTTCACCAGGAAATAATAATATAAATGTAGAATGAGTTTAAAACGTGTTAAAACTATAAACAAGTTGGAAAAACTTCCAATAACTTCCCTTTCGTTATTGGAAGTTTCCCAACTTGTTTCCCTTTATAAAATTAAATTATATTTAATTTACACAAGGACAGTTGCGGTTTTTAACATAGCTACCATTTTATTTTCATTAAAAGCTGTATATCTGTATAGCCTATGTACAGCCTATGTATAATCCCAGTATAGCCAAAGCTGTATAGTCTATGTTAACTATTCTCAATCCAATCCAAATTTTTTATATGTTTCTCAGTGACTTTGTATCTAACATTATTACATTCCCGATTCCAAAGTATTAAATACATTTATGTACTAATGTGCGTGAATGAAGAGGAGAGGAACGCCATTTTCTAATGTTGCCTCAGAGGCGGCTGAATGGCCGAGTGGTAATGCTGTCGGCATGCCATGCAGGAGGACCCGGGTTCGCGTCCCGGGGCCTGGAATCAGATTTTTCGGGTACTGGACCCGGCGCTATCCCCGTCCTTCACCATCCGGCCCCCTTCCACGGGTGTGGGTGCAGCTCGTTCCCCGTCCTTCACCATCCGGCCCCCTCCACGGGTGTGGGTGCAGCCCATGGTTGGAACTGGACCCACCCCCTTAGTAATCTCCCTGATTGGAAAGGGGGCGTAAAATATGCAAATAAAAATGTTGCCTCAGGGGATAAAATATTTAGATCCGGCGCTGCTTATAATACTCGTCTTCTTTCTGAAAGTAATCTAAAAAGCCACGAAAATAAATTAATTATTGTTTTATTAATTCTTATTTAATTAATATGAAAAAAATTTCATGATCTTTTCATAAATCATTGATTGAAATAGTTCCTCCAAATATATTTTAGCATAATTACAGTATTTTATGGTAAAGTATAAAAATTATTATTTCGTATAACAAATTCATAAGTTGACTGAATTATGTTGAACTGAAAATATGATCCTATCAAAACATAAGAAGTATAACGAATTTAACACAGTATACCAGTTTCTCGATATTTTTTCCGTTGAGGAACACATTTTAATATTTTAAAATTTGGCGGTACTTCTAAATAATTTAAATAATAATTTAGGATTTAATAACAAACTTTTATTAACAGATTATTGTATTTATTCTTATTTATTACACTCAGATTACAGATAGACATCTTTTTCTTCTTCTGATAATTAGACATACTTTTACACGGGATCATAAATGGCAGCCCTTATTAAGTTATAGCGCCACCTGCAGATTTTGTCTTTTTAGAGAAACTATAATTTTGATTTAATTTTTATTCCTTAATTTTTAAATTATGAATAACGATAAAAAGTTTTGGCTGTCGCAGAAATTCGTGGGTTAGCTTTTTCTAACGATACTCTATTTATAGGAATCGGTACAGTCGTTCGACTGCAAAAGGGATATCCAGCCATCCACGTTTCACGATCATATATATTCACCTACATGATTCATACAATTACATACACAATTCATTCTTAATTTTTCGCGGCACACTGTCAAAGATTTGGCGGCACACTAGTGTGCCGCGGCACAGTGGTTGAGAACCACTGCATACCTACTGTATACTGCAGTGAACATACTGTAGTCCTACTGCAGTACTGCACTGTACAGTATGTCCTTATAATTTTGATTTAATTTTTATTCCTTAATTTTTAAATTATGAATAACGATAAAAAGTTTTGGCTGTCGCAGAAATTCGTGGGTTAGCTTTTTCTAACGATACTCCACATTTTTTATATAAAAAATTGCTGTTGTTACTCTATAATTACGTATTATTCACATAGACATTTTTCTAATCGTTTAATTTCTAATGGCTGTTTTATAATTGATGAATTCTGTGTGTCGCTACAAGAACTTAACCAGGCTTAACAAAATATATCGTATATATATATATATATATTTATTTATTTATTTATTTATTTATTTATTTACATATTTATTATTATTATTTTTTATAGGGGACACATCTTGGACCATGGGTGCAAAGTGAATTTGTTGCAGCTATAACAGCGGTATTATTATGGTACTTAGCATATACTGCTAAGTCTAAATTACAAGCTTAAAAGTCATTTTTATTTTCATAAATTCACAAAAATGTATGGAAATAAAATATTTGTGTAAAAATAAATTTTATGGAAATATTAGAAAATTTTACAATTTTGAATGCACATTATAAACAGGTGGTTATCCTTCGATATCGAGATGGGATAACTGCTAATAAAATTTATTAAAGAACAACTATAGAGAGAGAAAATTAGCGATCTAATAATGAAATGGGCACTTCCAGATATGCAAAAATATGTTGAGGAACATTCATTAATGAATTCAATAATGAATACTTGTTTTATTTATGGGCACTTCCAGATATGCAAAAATATGTTGAGGAACATTCATTAATGAATTCAATAATGTTTTTATTGAAATTGTTTTATTGTTTGTTTTATTTATTACATTTCTAATTATTTGTCGCTAATGAGTTGATTTTTATTTTATATTCGCATGACATTTTTTATATAAAAAATTGCTGTTGTTACTCTATAATTACGTATTATTCACATAGGCATTTTTCTAATCGTTTAATTTCTAATGGCTGTTTTATAACTGATGAATTCTGTGTGTCGCTACAAGAACTTAACCAGGCTTAACAAAATATATCGACAATTATAAATCAAACTTTATAATCAAATTCATATTTGTTCTATTGACGTGTTGCAAAATTTTTATTATTCAAATCTCTCAATAAAAACTTTCTTAAACAAATTCTCTTGGTTCTTGCGGAATATTTAATTTTTTTTACAAATATCTTGAAACTGGATCCCATAAATATAGATATTCCAATTGAATAATAGCATAAGTGAATTTTCATAGATATTAAGATTTCGAATGGATTCTCAATATTATATTTGATAAGATTTGCATGCAATTTGAGATATTTAGATTTCTTTGAAAGTTTAAAAATGTTAATCTTTCATAAATAATAATACCAAAAAATGAAGTTCTCTAGGAGTATATTATTTTCATCTCACAGAAGAGAAGATCTGAAATTATAAATATGTTGGATTCAATATCACTATTATATGAAAGTAATAAGAAAATTGCATCCGGACCTTTGATCGATAAACCATTGAAATCTGGACGATACTGAATTACTTCTATACTTCCAAATTAAATCAGAACTTCAGATTTTATAATTGCAATTTGTCAATATCAGAAATTTTTTAAACAATTATTATATCGATAGTTTTAGTTAAGGTCATAGGAATATTCAATATTTCAAAAATTAAAAGAGAGTCATGATTCTGCATTAGTCATTAGAAAAAAAAATGTTAACATTCGCCGAAACATATTAGACAAATTTTAAAATTAACATATTCAATAACTTACTGAGAGCTTTTAAAGAATCAGTTTACAGATTTCAAAGTGCCATGTGTTAATTTTTAAAGGATTAATATATACTATATACACAGTATAGCCTATTTAATTAACGAAAAATTAACTAATAATAGAACATTTTTATCAAGAATTAATATAATATATATATATTTACTATTTTCCTTATAATATTTTAAATATAAATGATTTAGCGCAAATAACTGCATCTATTTATGTATCGTATAGGGCCGTAACTAGGGCGTGGCGAAGGCGGCATTCGCCACGGGCGCAGCTTGATTAGGGGCGCAAATTTTTTAATTGGCTTTTTTCGATAAACGTTCACAAACATAACTATGTTTTTCTTTCATTTTATTTCTTAGAAGAGATAATTCATGGGTTAAAGCGGCCAAGTTGTATCCCAAACAAAGGCGCCAGGTAGGGGCGCTATTTTTATTGATAAAGTAAAAGTTTACAATTGACTCATTGGGTTTCTGCCTCTTCAGTGAAAATTCATGGAAAGGCCTAAAGAAAAGTAATGAAAAAAAATTGGTAGAAATCTATTTGCTCCATTCAAACAAATATGTTACAGCAGATTCAGAAAATTAACTCATTTTGATTGAGATAATTCAGTTACAGCATTGTTATCTTTAAATAAAAAAATGGGGGGCGCAATTTTGACCCTTGCCACAGGCGCTGCGTACCCTAGTTACGGCTCTGGAATATCGTATCAACTCGAATTTCTCGATACGAATTCGTAATTCCGAAAAAATTGCACGTTTTCAAAAAATTGACAGTTGCTGCTTATAATACAGTACTTTTTAAAAATCGTAATATTTCAGAAAATTTTTGATGAATATTTATAAATTCGTAATGGTTATTAATTGTATGTATATAATTTTGGCACTATTGTAATTGATTTAGAAAAAAAAGTAATATATTATTTTTCGTTTCCTTAATGAAATATATTAACATATTTTACAGTATCTCTACAAATATATAGTGGAAAATCATGCAATAATATACAGTACTACACAAGATTTGATGAGAAGTTTCGAATGCGTCATAAGAAAGACCAATATTAGAAAAATAGAGTAAGAACACTTATTAAATTTACTTCGTTCATATTTTACGAAGATTATTCAAAGTTGCAGTTTTGTGTGTCAACCGGAATAAAGCAACAACAAACAGTAGTAAAAAACTTATTTTTCAATATAGTATGTAATCTCGGGGGAGAGGGTGTGACGGATACGGACTCATGAGCTAAGAGAGCCCAAAAAACACTAAGGTTCTCATTATAAGACACATTATCTTAAATATAAATACTAAATAACACACGAAGAAAATTACAAATGACTATTATTTTACTGATTATTAAAAATAATGAATATATTTAAAATTGTAATTCGTATTATTTAAATATCGGATACTGCAAAAATAGAATTAAAAATATATAAAGTCATCGGTCGCATTATCTTCGCGTTTATAGTCCATCCATTGGCAACCACGGGACCAACATTTCTAACAAATATGTTTTACTATTAGACTCTATTATTCAAAATACGCAAATACATGTGAATGTAAAGGGGCTGCTTTGTCCATTAGGCACTAGGGCCTACGAAAACACGATTAACAAAGTTTTACTATATAACTTATAAAATGCAGATTATGTGCGTATGTGTGCCTTTTTCATTTAAAATCTAAAAAAGATATTTAGAATTATGATACAGTATCAGAAAAGGAATATCCTTACGTCGCCCTTTTATAGAGCCGTAAGTTTTATTTTATAACAGTCTCACTAACTGGTAGAGTAAGGGATAGCTATCGATGTATAACTATCATGGGGACAACAGATATCTTGCATTATTCCTACAAGATTTACAGAATAATATATTTAGCTAAAGTAATTAATTGGATTATGATATAGAATATTGTTCAGCATCAGTTTGTACTGTACATATTCTTATATACTTTTTCATCAGATCTTTTATTTTAAAGAGAATTTTATATTGAATTTAGAAATAAGCCTATTCTATATTCATCATTATGATTCTGATATATATCTCAAATGAAAATTACATATATTTAATTATTAAATAATACTTAACAATATATTAACGCACAAAGAAATTATATACTGTATACAGAAAATTTCATGTTATCAGGTTATCCTATTCCTCATGACCTCACTACTATTTATTTAACAGATCATTTTATATAATAATTAAAATTACACAAAAAGTAATATATACGAATTATTCATTTGTTGCAATTTTAAATGAAATTTTCATTCATATTCGACATGGTGAACATTATGGACATCCTGGGAAGTATCCATAAACTATGTCACTCTATTTCAAACGCTTTTTGAGCTTCCCCTTCTTTCTCTCCCCCAGTGGCTGCTCATGACTTGAAATTGTGGATGTGCTGCAACTTTCGAAATATGCTTACACAGTGTATATGTATTTGAATAAAATAGCAAAATTATAAAAAAATTAAAAATAATAATATTAAAAAATAGACTATTCTTTATTGTCGATAAAATTATACAGTTTAATTCAAAATGTACAGAAATCAATACAGTACAGTATAATTCAAAATGTTATCTTTAATTGTGATATCCAAATATTTAAAGAGACGGAGTAAACATGATAAGCACTACTAGTACAACCTGCATATAAACAGCAGTGGAACTGCACGACCGACAGTGCCGCATTATGCTAATAGTTCGCATCCACGCATATCACTATGACGTGCATAATATACACGTCATACTCGCACAAGCATATGCTTGTGCGAGTAACAATACGGCACTGTGTAGAGTCCCTAGATTTATAGAGTAGCGCACCCTGCGCCATTTTAAATCCTTTGCCGATCGATAATCACTGGTAACTTTGTGAAACTAAACCACAACACTATATTTTCTTTTCTAATTTTTGTATTATAAATTAGAAAAAGAAATATAGTATTATGGTTTCTTTTCACAAAGTTATCCGTGATTATCGATCGGCAAAGGATCTAAAATGGCGCAGGGTGCTCTACTCTATAAATCTATGGACTCTACAGTACAAAACTGTTTCGAATTTCTGCTGCAGTAGAAACAAAGTAGAGCAGAAGACAGACAATAGCAAGTTATTCTGTTTCTGTTCTGTTTGCTGTTTCTGGTGATATGGAATCCAGGCTTTAAACTGATGGTCTCAAGCTCATTCTCTTCAAAGGGCCACTTTAGGCATTTTTGCTGGTTGGAGACCGCTTTTAAAATCAATGTATTACGGAAAAAATAAAGATTTTTTACATGAATAAATTGAAGAGTTGATTATGTTAATTATTTACGTTTTAATTTTCTTAAAATAATATACGTCAATCATTGTTCAAAATTGTTTATAAATAATATTAATATATAAATTTGCTGAATTCCAATACAATATAATGACACTGAAGTGATTTTCAAATATTTCATGAAATAGTTATAATTGTTTTACTGAATATCTTTTATATTCAATATTCTGATGATTATATTATTGATAAATGCTATGTGGGCCACAATAAAGGATTTAAGGGATCACGAGTTTGGAGTCTGCTGATTTAAACGATTAATAGGATTTAAGTAATGAAGATGTTCTCCATTATTGACGACAGTTTAAATTTTCATCATACTGATATATTGGCGCATAATGTTTTAGAATGTTTAGTAAATAAATCAACTCGAAATCGTGGAACCTGAAAAACAAAGCAGTTTAAAAGAAATATAATACAAGATGTAAAATATCTTCGGTTAACATGATAGACTATATACGAAATCAGGAAATATTAGCTGAAAAAATATTTTGAAAATAATTATAACAAAATAAAACTTACCCTGAATAATGAATCTTATGTAAAAAATATTAGAACCTGAAAATAATCACAAGAGAATGAAATTCCGGGAAGACGAATCTTCTATCGAAACAGATATTCGACTTAAAAACGATGGAGAATGAAACTACACTGAAAGAGGAATATTTTGTTGAGAAATTTCTCTTTAAAATAAATCGTGAGAGGAAAACAGTCATGTGGGAAGATGAATATTCTATTGAACAAATATTCCTCAGCAATACCTAACAGCGCCAGGTAATAGTTTCAAAATAAAGATATTTTATATTTTCATTCACAAAATTATAAACAGAAATTTTTAAAAATAGAAATAGTTTTATTAAATAATAATTCTTGAAAACATAAACTATCATGAATCAATTTCTTAATAAAAATCACATTCAATATACTGTATAAGATTGGTTATTAAGGTATATTTACTTTGTGACATTTTTTATTTGCAAACAGACACTATATAACGTCTATATATTTTTCACTATATATCTTTATGTTTTTTTTACATTATAAAAATGTTAAAGCAATATACAAGATATGAACTGAATTATTAATTTGAAACAATTTGGATTATTTTGTGGACAATTTTTGTAATGTTTAATAAAAATTATAAATAGTTAAAACAACAAATAAATTGCTAGAATAAAAACACTACATAGTCCTACATTATCATTCTATCTCTTCTGCGAATATATTTATCATCTTTGGGTGCATTTCTTTATTGGACGGTTTTCTCACTGATTAGACTGGTGGTGGCGGAAGTTGTTTATTTCTTCTCGAAAATGACACTGACATGTTTCGTTTTTCCTGTGATTTGGTCAAAACTAACTCACCTTCCAATCACTCCGCACCCCTAGTTGCAGGCTATGATTAAGCCGAGATTATTCTCTCAGACATAAGTACCCGGTAGTACCGTCGTAGGTGGAGCAGGGGAAAAGCTTTAACTAAAGTCTCAGAATACGACATGAGTATGTCCTACTGCAGTGGTTGAGAACCACTGCAGTATACAGTAGTCCTAATACAGATATGTTTAAATTTAAATTTCCAAACAACGAAATTTTCATTGAGAAATTACAGTATTTATAATCATGGTTGTATGATAGCTTACATAAATTTGCCTCAGATAGAATCCAGCTATATAAATGTTTACAGCAATTAGAAACAACCTCGATTATATTATGATACGTCAACATGAACATAACACAAAATATAGAATTCCAGAATTGTAAATAACTTATCCGATAGCTGAAAGATTTAGATAAAGTATATGCATTCAGGATATATCATCAATCCCAAATTTCAACAGTTAAAAATCAATTTTCCAATTTATTAAATATAATTTTTGATTTATTAATACAAGAATTTTCTGAACGAATGAATTAATTAAAAATTACTTATGATTGTGATTACTTTACAACTGCAATACATTGATAGTTTAGTCAGAGAGATAAATTAATTTAAAGTATTTAGATATTTTTTTCTAATCATAAAATACTGCAATCGATTTATACAATCAATGTAATAATCGATTGTTAATACGAAATTTGATTAAAATTATCTATTCCAGGGATAATTATTAAAATGTTTAAAAATAAAATTGATTTAATAGTCATATGAATAGTAGTAATTAATAATAGCGATTTTTCAGACAATTTATGTATTCAGTAATAATAATCAAGAAAATTTTATTAAAAATAATTCCTAATTCTCATGTTAGACATGAAAAACATATGTGAACTATATTGACTTATATATACTGTATACAGCGAATTTATCTTTGCTTTATAACATTATCAGTAGAGCGTTAAGATAAATAAGTTATCAGTATAAAGTTTAAATAAAAATATTCCTTAGATCGTAATTTATAACATCAATTTATAAATGAACAAAATTTAAATAGTTTAAGGTTAACTTACCTGTAATAAAAACAGCCTTATTCTTGGAGGACAAAGGTTGATAATGATAAGATTTATAAAATAAATATCCAAAATAAACGACTAAAACGGAGGCTAACAGATAAACAAAATACGAAATCATTCTATACTGTATTAGTACGAAGAAAACCCACTACTGATGTTGACTTATTACCAATAATTATTTTGCTTTTTTAAAAATAGATTTGTTTTTTGATATGATGACAAAGAATATATCATTATGTTTCCTGAAATCTGTTTAACGATTATTTTACAAAAGCTATAACTAAACCGGTATTTCATACAATATTACAGTATAGGGAAACTGAAAACATTGACAGCTTTCCTTTAAACTTTACAATGCTGATTTTATATCTAAAGAATTTAATGTTAAGGAAATCATCCAATCATATATGGAGGTGATTAGCAAAGTTCGTGCTTATAAAGTTGTGACGAAACTGAAGTTATTTATTTATTTTTCATAAAAAAATCAATTTATATAAACATTTTTGAACTTTGTGTGCGCGAGTTTTCAAGATTTTTTTTATTAATATCAATAGAACAATTTTTGTAAATTGACAAATCTGTTTATGCAATATAATAATAATAATAATAATCGAAAAATTCTTACGAGCTGATAGTTATAAATATTCAATTAATATACTATTGATATAAAAATGATGTCATTCTGAAACTTGACGTCACGACATCGTCATATCAGAGAAATGATATTATATACAGTATGTTAAAGTGACATTGCTTTCGTCGCAGGGCCGCATTTACCATAACACGCATTAGGCGCAAGCTGGGGCCTCACTCTCTATGGGGTCACATTAAAAAAAATCTAAAAGTTTATTCATGAAATTAAGCAATTTTTATAAACGATGAGTTAAGGTCTATTTTTCCGAACGTAGAAACAATTTTAAAAATATTTTTTGAGGATGCCTGTTTCAAATGCAAGTGTTGCTCTTTTTGAGTATTGAAATGAATAAAAAATATTTAAGAAGCAACTTGCACCAAAATAAAACAACGACCTGTCGTTATTATGAATTTAATCAGATATAATGGACTTGACTAATAATGGGTGCATTTCTTTATTGGACGGTTTTCTCACTGATTAGACTGGTGGTAGCGGAAGTCGTTTATTACTTCTCGAGAATGTCAGTGACATGTTTCATCTTTCCGTGATTGGAAGGAGATAATTTTGACTCAATCGGGGGAAAACGGAACAGGTCACTGTCATTTTCGAGAAGAAATAAATAACCTCCTCCGCCACCAGTCTAATCAGTGAGAAAACGGTCCAATAAAGAAATGCACCCAATGATGACAATTATAGATATATGCATTATAGACAATTATAGATATATAAGCATATATCTATAATTGTCAAATAATTGTTCAAAGCCAGAAAAAAAACTTTTAATTTTTTTAATTAAAATTTGAATTGATTTTTGTTTATACTTTTTTAATGCAAATATATATATATATATATCAATATTATGTTATTGTTGCTGTGTTAACGATCAATGTCGATTTATTTTTATTTCATTAAAATGAATTATTATGGGAAATGTAGACTTTTATTTTCAATAAACTAAAAAAAAATATGCCTATGAATTTGATTAACTGAATTAGAATTGTTCTTTTGAGGACTCATGATGTTGCGCCTAGGGCCTCCAAAAGCATAAAAGGCCGTGACACACTGAACGCGATGCAAAGCGAAGCATAAGAAAGCAACTTCGCGCGGTTACGCGCTTACAATGTGTCTTGGACTAGCTTTTCCCGTGCGGCTGCTCGAGTTAACGAGCGTAGCCGCGTAAAATGAGATGAAAAAGTTGAACTTTGACCAATCAGCACGCGCGAACAATACGGTGCGGCAAAACGCAAAGGAAGCAATCAACCAATAGAAACGAATGTGTTATATACTTGGAAAATGAGGGAAGTTCAACTGTGTGGTTGGGATTCAGATATAGAATTTGTTTAGATGTACATAAAAGACCATATCTATAACACGAGATTAAAAGAATACCGAAAATATACGATCACGTCTTTCTAATGACAAATCAACCACACTCCGCAAACTACCTCTACCGGCAAATCCACGAAACATGAGAAGTAACTCGACTGCAATGTAGACAGGATGCGGCGCTGTGCAACGCGAAGCGAAGGATGCAAATTTTTGTCATACTTGCTTCTCTGCTCTGCCTTAAATGTGGCACTGCTTTGTCACGTTTATGTTGATGCGACGATGACGTCATCTTTAGGAGCTCACAATCTATTCCAAAATTATTAGTCTGAATTATAACAACATTTCATTCAACTTTAAACTTTCCAAGTTAATAAGAATCAGCAACATTTCAAATTCGAAGAAAAATATAAAGATTAAACGCGTAATTTCGTTGTGACCCTAAACTAATGTAGCTAACTCTACCCAGGGGCGGACTGGGACGTATTTTTGGTTCTGGCATTATCCTGACAGCGTCAAACTTATCGGTTAGCGGCCCAGTAGTTAGACTTGGTATTAGGACAATTCGCTGCATGGATATATTGTCGCAAGGATATTTTGCTGTAAGAAGACAATAAATGAAGACAGGAGTATTTCAAAAGCATTAATTATTTTTTATAATATTTTTTGCAATACTCCTCTTTGTTTTATTTTTATATTTTAATGTCCTTGCGAGGATATTTTATTTTTAATATATATATATATATTTTTTTTAACATTTTGTGAGAACTAAAAAATCGATTATTAATATCGATTTTTAAATGGGATTATCTCGTGTGATTTCGAGTATTACTTAATTAAAAACACGAGCGGTATATTTAGACACTATATACATACGCCAGTGTGTTGAATAATTAATAAATTATTCTAATAATTAAATACCAAAAAAAAAAACGATACTTACTCTTGTTATTACGTAAATAAATAATATTTAAAGTCATCTAATAACTGCGAATTTTGCATTTGGCTTTTAAAACCGTTGTCGTAACGGAGCCGAAGCACGAATATATGTGTGTGCTGCTTGTCGACAACTCTCGTATTCTGTGACGTCACAAATACGTACACGACGATATATATCACGTGACGTGTAGGTGCGGTTTGTGATATTGGATGACATCAAAAGTACGTCGAAGATGTTGTGATCTTTATTCGAGTTTCCACGGATAATTGGTAAGGAAATAAAAATAAGTAGAATACGCAAATTACTGTTTATGTCAAAACCATCTTCTATTTCCGAAAATCACGCTGGAAGTTTAAAAATAAAAAATTGCACTTATATAATAAAGCGATAAAAAAAATTAATTTATTTTTTTCGAAACATATTTATTGTCATATTTTCTTTCGATATCGGCTATTTATAAAATAATTTACGCTTTTAATTAAAACGAGTGAAGAGTCCAAACTTATTAATTAAAAAAAAAAAAATCGAATTAATCTAGTTTTAAAAATGCAAAAGTATCTTCATTCTATAAGATTCGAAACGAAAGAAAGATTAAAAGAAGTTTTTTTTTTAATTAAAAATTTTGTAAGGCATTCGAAATTTAATTAATTCTGTATTCTGTGCGTCTTTTTTTTTTCCTAATAAAAATGAATTTTATAATATCTTTCCATCTTAATCTTGTTTTTTTATGCTTAAATATTTTTTTGTTCAAGCCAATTTTTTTTCAAATTTATTACTTTTGATTAAAGTGAATACTTGGTGAGAAACGAACTTGCTTGATAAAATTTTGTAGAATATGCTTAACTTTCACTTCATACAAAAAATGTTCCATTAAATAAAATTAATTCGATATGCTTATATTTTTTCGAAATTTTTAAACTCATATTTGTTCATGTTTTTACAGATAAAGGATTTAAATGAATGAATATATCCATATCTTTCTTGTATATCATCTTCCTTACTATTTTCGTTCGATATTCTAAGAATAATTAACATAAACCGGTTGCATTATATTACTTAAGATGTTTTTCTTCTGCTTTCAGTCATGCCCAAACTCCATCCCGATGAATCCAGTATATACCTTAACCGACGCTTTGATGTCTTAAATGTAAAAATAAAAATTAGACATACTCGATTGACCCATATACATCTTACAGTAACCTCAGTTTACTTACTGTCAAGTTCCTCTCACTGTCCAGCATGTGTTGCTGATTGTCTTCAATATAATGTTCGACAGCAAAATTTTAAACATTTATATGTCCACCATATACCACCTATCAATTTGCCCTCTGCTTCAACACCATGAATAAGTATATAATATGGCAGTTATCTCCTTTCCTTCAGACGTTAACTTATTCTTCAAAATACGATTTTCATCTGCCTTGATGATGATATAACTAGCTCTATCAATCTATAGTTACCACTTCCTGGCACATTATATCCCATGCTGCTGATGTGCCAAAAGTATTACAAACAACAACTGCTACACTTTCTCTGGATCTCTCAAAATCCGTACTTTCCGATTAACTTTCATTAATCGTTAGATACAGTCAATTCTCGTTATTCGCGGATTCCGTATTCGTGTATTCGACTATTCGCGAAAATTTATTTGTAACCACAAAATCGTTATTCACGGAACTTTCGCGCTTATTCGCGGACTCCCGCTGACCGGCGAAAATATTGTCACCAATGTACACCCTTTCTCTTTCTCTCTGGAGAGAGAAGGAGAAAGGAAGTTGTTTGTTACCAAATGTAGTCTCTGAATCGGTTTGCCGGAAAATTTCTCATTACCTAGTAGCCTCGCTCACTCCACAGACCGCATGTAGACCAAAAGCCTGTTCATATCGTCCGCAGGTCCCATAGAAGAATGCTACCTTATGCTTGAATGCAGCTTCAAATTTAGACACTTAACTTCCTGCGCATTTGCTCCTTACCCCGAAATTTTAAAAAATCTGAGGCAGAAAGCAACGCAGACAAGGCTGACGCAGTTTTTCAACGCAATTCAGAAAGACAATCTGTAGTTGTTTGTTACCAAATGTAGTCTCTGAATCGGTTTGCCGGAAAATTTCTCATTACCTAGTAGCCTCGCTCACTCCACAGACCGCATGTAGACCAAAAGGCGGCGCTCAACTTCCGCTTTCGATTTGTTATTTTGGTTTCGATTTGGCGGTTGGTTTGATGATAATTCCTGGTAAGTTATTAATTTAGATGATGAACAACGATGTAAAAATATGAAAATAAAAATTTCTTAAACAGTTAGTGTTAAGTTAGTATTGTGGTTATTCATCGTGAGGTTGGCTAATGGCCGGAATCTCACAAAGCAAGTACCAATTACCATATTTTACATATAGTTAATACTTCGATTAGTGCGAATTCGAATAGTGCGAGAAATTCGTGAAACCAATTATTCACACTAATCGAGGCCTACCTGTACATGAAAATCACTCAACTCATTATTTGTGTGTCTGACCACTTTTGGGTTTAAATACCACATTATTAATTTTATTTTATTAAAAATTTGTTTTTTTTTTTTAATGTATTATAATTTTTTTATTAAAATGCAGATTTTCAAAAATCTTATATCGAATCATATGTACTGAAATTTACTATAAAGATATGGATTTGTATGTGATAAAACGACTTTTATTATTAATATCCTTATATGCTTGTAATAGGATAGTAACAACAGATAATGGGTCGTGTAAAATTTTAGTCTGACAAGTGTGTATGGAGATCGCAAGTGTAAAAAGTTTGCGCATCACTGATCTAACGTACAAGTCTTTATTTGTGTGCAAATAGTAAAATATTGATAAATTTGCATAAAAATAAACAAAGAAGAATCTGAAACAAGTATACATTATATGCTTTGTTAGTAAGACTGGTCTATGCTTACAACTCGCATTAATCGAATATTTTGCTCGCAGTAACTGAAAAACTGTATCAATTTTATAAGTCGCACTAATCGAATATCGCATTATTCGAACTCGCACTAATCGAGACCTACCTGTACTATAATTATTTATAAATAATGTAATACAAATTAAATAAGGTGTCTGTAAACAGAAAAAAACACACAAACCAAGTAGGAAAATGTTGGGAAGAAAGGTTCGCAGGAACCTAACTCTATATTTCCCATAGGCACAATGCTTCACTATTCGCTAATTCAGTATTCGCGAAGAATTTACGGAACGTAACTACCGCGAATAGCGAGAATCGACTGTATTTTGCCAAATTCACATAGTAAAAATATAATAATAATCTTTAAAATTCGAAACACTTGTTTGTTTTGGTTTCTGTTATGATATCGTTCATGTTATTTTGCAATAACTATAACATCAAAACTGCTGGAGACATATGGTAACAGAAATCAACACAATAACATGTAATTTTGTATATTAATAACCAGAAATACATCCTTTTATTATCCAATATATTTAACTGTTTATTATAAAATAACATTTAATATTCGAACTGATTCGATTGTTAATCGAGGTGGAAACATATAAAAATTTCTTTATGTTATAAAATAACATTTAATATTCGAACTGATTCGATTGTTAATCGAGGTGGAAACATAAAAATTTCTTAATAAACGAAAATAAATACGTTAAATAAATATTTTCCTTATGAATATTAAACATGTAAACAAACAATAACATCTACGACACGATTATGGACCAAACAGTATTGAGATAATTCATAATAATTATTCTGCAATGCAGACAATAATTCAAAATGTTTAATACCTAGAATGAATTACATCCAGAATTTGTTTCGAAAATATCAATTTTTCTTTATCCTTCGAAACAGGCGAAAATTTAATTAATTTTGTAGCAGACCTTATTATAACGACTAGACTGTTTGCATTATAAACTTGTAAATAACTACGACAATTATTAAAAATATTTTAATCTAACAAAATAGAATAGAATCAAATTTGAATATAATTTATTATTCTAAAGTAAATTTGATTAATGCAAGTAATTTGCAGAATTATACGTTGCTGTTCGAACTATTCGAAGCGCAAATAAATAAAGTGCTTAACTACTGAAATAATTTCTTTTAAATACATTATTTAACTTGCAAATAAATTTTCTAAGTAGTGTTTATGTTGCAGAAATTACGAAAAATTTTAACCATTTATTATGTTAAAAGGATTTCATTTATTATTGTTAGTGTTGTTAATGCTTTAATAATTTATTCTGTGTTCTTATTTTTCGTATTCTGAAAATTGCAATAATCTAACTATATATATATTTTTTTTAATTATTAAATGAGATATCAGAGTAAATCATTTTTCACAAAGATATATTTGAGTAATTACGATTGATGATATTGCAAAATGTCAACCAAATTAATAAGGGAAAAAAATTCGTTTCCTTATTCATTTGATTAGTATTATACAATAATATTAAATATAAACTAATAAAAATATTAAGAATGTAGCTAAAACTTTAAAAATAATTTAACGATTAAGCTAGCCGAAAGAATTTTCAAATATAATTTGTATTAAAAAATTGTAAAATTTAAGTAAAAAATTGTGAGAAAATTATGCGCTTCCTATTGATCAATTTTGGTAATTATATCTTTATGATGTCTAAATTTTTAAATAAATATAAATACAGTTGTATATAATCTACAAAATTAAAGAAATTTATTAAAAATCATTTTTGCTTTCTTTTTTTGCACATCGATATATCGATATCTTTCGATTGGGGAAAAAAGTCTATCGAAAGATATCGATATATCGATGTGCAGAAAAAACAAACCAAATAATTTTCTCATTATTCATATTTAAATTTTCCAATTCTTATGAAAAATTGTATTGAAAAATTCATTCGGTTAGCTTTAATCGTCAAATTATTTTAAAGTTTTAGCCATATTTTTCTTACTTGAAAACTGTCTAAAAAAATTTGTTAGCGAAATTAATTTTTTGAAATTCTTAAGTAATCTTTGCGTCAGAATTAATGTTTTGTATCCTTTACAATTTGGATAAGTTAAGAACATTAAAAAAATCAATGATGCCTTGATTAAATAAAGTTATATTCATGAAACTGCATAATTTTATACTTATCATTTGACATAATAATCATATAATAGCATATTCATAAAAATATTTTTCTATTATATTATTATTAGTTCAATGTCGTAACTTTACAGTAAATTAACATATTTTGTGAATGCAAACTAGAAAAACGAATATGTTCTGACAGAATACGAAATAACTCATAACATCTACAATAAACAATATTTTATTTAGATGAATTGTGTTCATTATTAACAGTAGTACATAAACCTTTTATCTGCGAAATTATCGAAAAACGATCAAATATTTTCCTGAATTATTTAATCCGGCATTATGTTTAATGATGATTGATATGACATTTATTTATTATTATGTCGAATAATTTCTGTTTTAAAATACAGTTTACATAGTTTTTTTATTTTTATAGAATTTATATCATTAATTACAAATTTCTGATGCAAATTATAGTTGTTGTAATTATATTTTTCTATTTTTTATTCATAAGATTTGAGGTCGAATATTTTTTAATGTTCTCTGAATAAGAGAAGTTGCTATGTTTCCATCAATATAAATTATAACGTTTCTTGTTAAATAAAAATTAATTAACGAAATTAATTAATTTTTTTTAGCTATTCAGGTGAAGATTTTACTTCCAATCATAAAAATCGAGCAATGTTTTTCTATGGAACGAGTCCACATTCCTATTCACTGGTAAGTATAGGAGAGATAAGAGAGATTGCTTAGCTCAATAAAACACAAGCAACAAATTCTTTGCAACTAGCTGACTGATAAATTAGATTTTAGTTCGTGGTAATAGAAAAAGATCAACATTACAGTTCATTGATCTATTTTAGCAACTTATTCAATTGAGTTTATTCTTTGAAAATATGTTAAATATGTTGTTTTGAAATTTTCTTAAGTGGAATATAACTATAAGAACATAGTTTAATTTTTACGTGAGAAGAATAATGTGGAATGTTGTCTCAAATAATTTATTATATTAAATGTTTTACTGTTCTGTTTCCAGTTTAAGTTTTTGGCAAGAATTCCAAATTGCAGATATTTAAGATACTACTACTACAGTGGGATCGTTTTTTTGGTTCGGTTTAACAAAATCTAGTTCACAAATCGAGTAAAGTTACAAGCTCTGATTAACAAGCTTCGTTTCCATCATCCAACATGCAAATTACTGCATTGAAAATTATAAGTCTTTCTCGATAAATACGTCAAAGCAAAGATATGTACTACGTGAATTACAGGCCTATTTAAGATGTTAATTTAGTGAATCTACTCTAAATTACATACCTTTACACACTGACGATAATATACTAATATTCATAAATCCAGTATGTAATGTAGAATTCAACATTTACAGAATAACAAATCTATAAATTTCATAACGGCCCGTTAAGATGGTTTCCGTTTGACACCGAAACAAATGATTTGCAGAGTTGTTTTATCTAATTCTAATTAATCATAGGCATATTTGATAAATAATGTATTCAAGAAAATCTGTTTAATGCAGATAAATCAAGAAAACCGAGTTTCAAGAAGAAGATATATTACAAATGTAATTTCACTTATACAATAAATTTGAAAATATTATAAACAGCTCGAACATAACTAATGGCTTGTTTCCGAACGTATCCTTTATTATATAATGATTAATGGTATAGAATTAAAATATATCATCAAAATCATCTTCTATGCATAATCTACGCGTTAAATGTCATAAAAATCTATTAAATAGCTCTATAGTTATTACAGAGAAACTTCAGAAAATTGGACGTCCGCCATTTTTAAACGGATGAATCTACAGGTTTAATTAAACTCACTTCAGGTTTCTCATTAATGTCCTGATCACTCTGCTAAATTTTATAAATTTCTATCAAACAGTTTAAAAGCTACTGGAGAAATAAATACCTTGAATGTACACCATTTTTAAATGATTGCATATAAACGGTCAATAGTATGTTATCCATATACATATCGATAACATCACGCAAAATTTCATTAAAAAAAATCCAATAAATAGTTGGGAAGATATTAAAGAGAATACCTCGAAAATTTGAATGCTCATTATTTTTAAAATTATTAAAATTAGAAATTTTATGGTGAATGTTATAGCTTATCATAATTTGCTTTGGAAAGCATGTTAACTTAAAGTGACCAGACGTCCCGGATTAGCCGGACAGTCCCGGTTTTTAAGTTTTTGACCCAGCTTGAAAATATGTCCTAGATTGTCCCCTTTTTTTATTTATAAGTAAATAGTTCATATTAAAATATTTTAAAAAAGATTAACTAGATTTAATTTTAAAAATGCTTCTAAAGAATTCTCTTTTCCAGCTTTAACTATACTTAGAATATGGTCGCCTTAATATAACCAATGTGGCTGAGTCAATCTGAAGAAAAAGTAATAAAAGTAATAGTAAAATATATTGCTTGTTTTTATCTTTTCCTGCTTTCTTTTTGAAATTTTTTAATAATTTACTTTTTTCATTGTTTTTCAAAAAAATAAAATTTTTTTTCATTTTTTCTAAAGTTTTTCTTTTTGTATTTTGTCTAACCCATACCTATGCCCTCAATATCTAGAATGTCCAGGCTTGAAGTTCAGAAAATCTGGTCACTTCAGTTAACTACAATGTTAAATCTTATAATATAATTTAGTTAATTATATTTAAATAATTTCAACGAAGAAATTATGGTTTGATGATCTCTTCTTTAAATATACGATTAAAGATTTCTGTAATCTCATATGTTAATGTTGTTAATAATTATTATAGACGTTTAAAGCGGGAAAGTCGTATGATACGGGAACGCACAAGCGGGGTTTCACTGTATATATTTTCTGGATTATTCAAATCTTTGATTAATATAATCCAGATATTACCAAGTCCATTGTGATCCCAATGAATGAAGATTTATACAAATTCAAAGATTTTCGGCTAAATACAAAAATTGGCAAAATAAAATTAAAGATAGTGGAGCTTTAATTGGAAATTAGCTATCAAGCAAGATGGATCATTGTGTATATAGGTAATCCTCAACTTATGACTACTTATATTTATGACAGTGATGTAATCAATTAATTCTGTGATTGGTCAATGCAATTCAATGGATTTGAGTCTTTGATCTAATGGTCTGATATAAGGAAAGCATTCTAATTTTGTTTGGTTCTTGTAGTTTTATGTTCTTTATATTTATTAAGATAATATATAGTGTTCTAGTATACATTAGTAATGAGAAATCCATAAATTATGGGCATTTACAATTTATAACTGATCTGACTTATGACAGCAGGTTCAAACTGAGCCCCCATAGTAAGTCAAGGACCATCAGTACTGACAAGAGAAGAAAATATTGATAATCACTCTAAATTTGTTAACTACAGAATTTTTTGTTTATTCACATATAATGTAAATTGGAAAACTGTATAGTTTTGATACAACTTGATCAGAAATATCAGAGATAGTTGAGTTTGTGCCAGACAAATTGTCATTTAATTTTGAAGTAAATTGTTTAAAATACAGGTAACCTGACTTATATAAATCCAACATATGTAGATCTGTACTTATTTATAATTATTTTTAGGTAATGAACCATTAGCTAAAAATAATTTAAGAAAAAATAAATGGCCTATAGTTTTAGGTAAGTTATTTTTACTTAAGTTCCAGAAAAATAAGAGATGTGGAATACAGAATTGAATCTGGATCCTCCAAGATGGTAAGTGATTACTTTACCATGAGACTTATATGCTTATTCTTTAACACACTGATGCCCAGTTAGTGGTACATTCAACTATACTGAACACGGCTATATTTACATGGCTGCCAAAATTTTTCTAAATTTATTAAATTGCGATTACTTGTTTGTTAGTGGTTTGATTCTGATGAAATTTTATTATCTCTTTAATTTCTTGATCATCTTATTTAATTTTTGAATACTATTAAAAGATGTTCAAAAATTCACTTCTTTATTTAAATATGTTTTTTCGTTTTTTTTTTATAGATTTCATTAGTATTATTATGTACTTTTATATATCATTCAACAGAATACATTTTATTTTATAATTTTTTAGTTGCTTATCAAAACATATCTCTATTAGTTTTCGAGTTATAAAAAATTTAATATTCACTTGTTTTGAAAAATGTTGTTTCTTACATTTTTTGTTAATTTTATAGTTTAAATAGAACTAAAGATATAAATATCAAGTTTATCAACTATTATATTGTGTTTCTTTTTAGTTTCAGTTAAATATTTCCCTCTAGAAGGAGCGAAAAATATTTTATAATTAGAACAATAAATTTGCAAATATAATTATTTTTAATCTTTAATACTTACTTAGCTCACGTAACAGGAAAAGTTTTTAATCAATTAAAACGTTATGGCTTATCTTAGAGGCCCTCATCAGTATTCTCTTATTCAACATATATTTTAGAATAAAGTAATAAAGAATGCAATTAGTTCTAAATTCTTTGGAATATATTTCCATTATTTAAAAATCCACGCAACACTGCTAATATAATTCAGAAAATTCTTAAAAATCATTATTATATACGGTTCAAAATTAATAAAATTTTTCACATTTTTAATTGATTAAAAGCTTTTCCTGTTACGTGAGCTAAGTAAGTATTAAAAATTATTGATAAAAATAGGAAGTGCTAAAAAGCTATAGTATAATTATTTTTATTGTATTACTAGCTGTAATACCTGGCGTTGCCGAGTTTTGTTTGTGAAATTTGTTTTGTATTTTTTACATTGTTTTTTTTCTTATTTTTCTATCAGATCAATTATTTGAACTATCCTTGGTCCCAATTAGTTCAGATAATTAATGCTCTACTGTACTGTTTTATTGAATATACAGTCCATTTTGTGAACTGATAAACCTTCAAAATGAAGTTGTAAAAACTTATGCTCAAAAACATTTTCTATATATTTTCCACAAAAGAAGAGAAGAATGACCATAATTAGAATATTATAAGAAATTATGTACTAAATGTTCTAAATAATTTTTGTGTTAATTATTATTATGTATTAAAATGACTTTTCAACAAAATTATAATTAAAAATATAATTTATTTTTGTATTCATAACAAAAAGATTCAAAATTGATCATTCTTTATATTAATTATTAGAGAAAAACCTGTAAGAGAAAAATTTTAATTGATTTTCTTTATAATAGAAGGAAACAAAGCAAAAGTGTTCCTTTTATAATTATGATCATGTATCATTGATTTTTATCAAAAAATAATTTTTTATTAAGAACTAATTTTTTAGGCATGCTTTATTCTACCATTTGCTATTATGAAAATAATTGCTGTACTGTATTTGTTGGCTTATAAGATACTACAGCATAGAAGACATACCTTAATTATGGAATGGTAAATTTACAAAAAGATTAAAAAGAATTTGTTAATACAATGGAAATTTAAAATTCAATAAAATAAAACTCAAAAACCAATAAAGAAAAGTATAAGATTATTATTCTTATTACTTTAATAATATTCAACTTCAGATTTATTTCTGACATAATCTTCATCTTCAACATGATCATAATCATTGATTAGAGCCTAAATGTATAACTGGAATTCATGTATTACTCCAACAACAACTTGGTAATTATTGAAAAGTGACTATCCATTATAATATTTGTTTTAACAATGTAAACTATCTGTTAACTACATTTTATTAGTTGCCAGTTTCTTGGTCTTTGCATGTGCTGTATTATTATTTTTGGATTATAAGATGCAGGACAATTTTTAAAGATATAAGGAGAAAAACTACATTTTATAAGCTGAGAAATATGGTATTATTTTTAATTTAATTACCATTTATTAGTATTACATTATAAAGAGAAATTAAAAGATATGTATAGATTTTTTATTTCATTAAAACAATATTTTCATTTTAAAAATTCTCTTTCTTTTTGTAACTATTACATAGAATTATTTAAATCAAGAAATTAGTATAAAATAATTTCCATTTGGAAATAAAATCATCTGGTTTTGGAACTTATCTCTTCAGTGATTTATTATTATATTTTATATTAATGATCTAAAGTCAAAATTACATATTAAAATATAGTCCCTTCGGACCCCTAGGGAATGTTTATTTTTTTTTAAGAGGAGCGGATAAGGTTAAACATTGTTTATTTTTGTAGTCTAATTTTAACTGAATAGGTTGGTAATTTTTCTGTGCACATTTTTCCAATTGCTTACATTCTATAAATGCTCTAATTTATTAACATGTTCAAACAATTCTTCATTAAATAAGTGTCAAAGAAACAATGCATATTGCCTAACATTAAACAGATATTAGTGGCAGTAATTTCATCTTTCATAATAATGTTTCCAGTTATCATCATCAGGGACAGATTAGAATTCACTCCACTGAAATTTTTTCAAATTTTATTTTTCAAATAATTGCATTTATCAATGGTTTAAAGAAGTTCAATTTTATTCTTAAGACAAATAATATTTTACTTTTATTAATTGTACTGGAACACACCAAGTATTCCAAATTTGTTCTGGTTAAGCCAAATTTTAAAAAAATCACTTTGGTTCTCAGTGTTTTGCAAAGCCAGGAGACAAGTTAAACCATTAGCATTGACATTCTAGGTAAATTTACTGGTTTTTATTAAATACAATTAGCAGAAAATTCATGAACATTATTATTTTGGTTTATACAAAATAGATTAAAATATTCCAAAACATAAAGTTAGTGTCGTTTATTGTTGTTACTAACTGTTAAGAATTAAAGTGGGGATTGGAAATAGGAGATTAACACTGGCATTTATAGGTAAATTTGTTGATTTCTTTAATAGATAATAGACAATTAATAAACATTGTAAATTTTTTTTTGTTTAGGAAATAATAGATTATAAGCCTCTGAAACATTAAAAAAAATCAGTATGCATATTAAACAAGGAAGGTGTTTATAGAAATATTGCTATTTGGTAACTTTATAATTTTTATGATTCTCTGTGGTGAAATTATAGCTTTTTTTAAATAAATTGAAATATTAAAAAATATTATATAAAAAAATGTTAATGTATTTGTAGAAAACAATATGTTTGAAGATTTAATGGATGAAAACCTTTAAAAAATGTTAATGTATTTATAGAAAAAAATATGTTCGAAGATTTAAAGAATGAAAACCTAGTGTATTTTTACCAGAAGAGGTTTTTACATGTAAAAGAATTTTTGATAAATTTAATGTTGTTAACAGTTTTTTAAATGTTAAGGTATATATAGTCCTTTTTTTGTAAAAAATAGTAATAATTTGATATTAGTAGTAATGTTCTTTTTTTAGTGAAGGAATGGCAATATTCAAGATTTTAGAAAGTCTTTTGGTAATTGTCAAATTTTAAGTTCAAATAATTCCTGTATGAAATTCCTGCATATAACTGAAGAGGGCCAAATTACAGATCGAAATGCATTTTAATCTTTTTTTCTCAATACTCTCTAATAAAAATGATCATCAATTCAAAAATGATCCATTTATTGATCCATCCATTAAAGTTTCATACATACATCCATACATACATAATCTGTATTTTATAAGTATATAGATTATTATATTAGTCTAAAGACTTTTGTTATTTATATATTTAATCTTTTTTTCTCAATACTCTCTAATAAAAATGATCATCAATTCAAAAATGATCCATTGGGAGGATATATAAATTCCTTTGTTTGTTGTTGTTTATATTGCAGTAGGTTTAAATGTCTTTCTATAGATACTAGATTACAACAGATATAATAAAACAAAAAGTATATCTAATTTTAACCGTTATTATTATTCAATTGCACAAAAAAAGGTAATAATATATATCTGTTTTTAAATTCAAGTGAACAAACACAAATTCACAAATATAAATTCAGAAATAATAGTTGTTAGAAATCCATAAATTAGGCAATTTATATGAAAATGTTTCATATGTAGTAAAAAAAAGTTAAAACGATCAAAAGGTTCTCAGAGGGGAATGGACGAAGGACAGAACGCAATGGAGAAAGCTCATCAAAAACAGCGACCCCATATAGAAATGGGAAGGTGCTTGATGATGATGATGATGACTTTATTTGACAAATAAAGTAATTTCTGCAATCTTGTGCTAGTTTTCGAGTGTAATTGCTTTGAAATACCTTTTCATTTCAATAAATAGTTTTTAGCAAAAGATATCAATATTTTTGATCATGACACAATATAAATTTAAAGTTTTGTAAAATTTGCAAATGAATTTTAATATAAATAAGAAATATTTTATATGAGGTCTGGAAAAATGGCCCCTTGCATTTTGCTCCCACAATTTGTCCCCAACACATTTCGCCCTCAGCAGACTTTGCATCCAACACATTTCGCTCCTGTAGATATTGAATAGGCTACAAAATGTAAATAATACACTAAGTTTTTAATAATTCTAATTTATTTTGTTTTAATAAAATAAATGCATATTATTATTGTTTAAAACTCAAAGTTGTGTAGAGCTCGCAGGGGATCAGGGACTAATGACAGGTTTCTGGCCTTATTAAGCTAAGTGGTGCACTGTGGAAAAGGATGGATAATGAGGTCAGATAGTGCAGTCAGAGACTACATTGTGATATCAACAGCTTCCTTTTATTTGACAAAGAGAAATTTCTTGTACATAAGAGGTTTAACAACCCTCACGTAGAGAGAGAGAGAGAGAAGTACCTGTATTCAACTGATCTTAATGCCGAGGAAAGGTTCATAGGCTAAGCTGATGTGTACGGATGTTGGGTGACGATAAACAGTTACAGTCTTTAATCCCAAAATACAATCTTTAGTCCACAATTATTAATAATCAGACACAAACACTGTGGAAGGACTTGAAGAAGATTCCAAAGTTCTTCAGGTAGAAGAATAGACTACTTGATGCTACTCACTTGGTGCTGATAGTCTTGGGTTTTTCCTATGATCACTGTTACATGGTCATCTATTGAGAAGGATGTAGAATACATACATAGTGAATTGTCGCCAAAGCAGGCAACAGTTTCATCTTAATACATCCTTCTCAATAGATGACCATGTAATGGTCGTCTATTGAGAAGGACATAGAGTATGTATATAGTGAACTATTACCAAAGCAAGCTGGAAGAAAAGCTTAGAGAACAACCAGAGAACAAGCCGAGAATAAGCGCCAATAAAGGTTGACGTTGGATCTTATATCCCGTGACCTTTCTGTTCAACTTTCTTGAGGAAAGGCAGGATGTTTATCACTTAAACTTTTAGATGTCTTAGGTGTCGATTCTGCTTGATACTTGCATGTAACACCACACTGTGATTTATTGTTATAGGGGACAAAAATCCACGAGTTAGACGAAATGCTATCCAACATGTCGTTGTATTTTGTCATAATTCTCTTAACAGAGTGTCTCTCTCCTCCTTCCAAATTCCTTTCTCCATCTTCCATTTCCCCATTCATTTTAATTGGAACTAAAGAAAACAGATGATATGGAGGTGGGGAAAGACAAACCACATACAAACTGAACTCCAATCCCCCACAGTTGTATGCAATGCATCTAAGGCAGGGGTGTTCAACCCATCGATCGAAGAGGGATTTTTGGTCGATCTCTTGTTTATTCATCCCAAGTTGTTTCCTCCTTATAAATTTAATTAAAACTGAAAACATAATAATTTATTTATCACTATTTTGAAGTATTTTTTAATTCTTTTTAAGTGTATCCCTATTGTTTGTTTATTTTTCATTAAAATTGTGAAATCATTAATTTTCTTATCATTTAGAAATATACATATTAAAAGTTTCCAATATTAACTGATATTGCGCAAAAAATTCTGTCATGTTTCGGATCAACATACTTGTCAGAATCAAATATGAACGTCAGAAAAAAATCAAGAAACCAAATTATAAATGATCATTTGGATGATTGTCTGTGATTGGCCACTTCTTTGTATCAACCTGATGATGAAAATATTGCGAGCTCCATACAATGCCAAATTTCACATTAACTTTTTTTTAATCAGCCAGCATTTCCTGTAACTTATGAGTCTGTAAGCAGTTGGTTGTTTTTTCTAACTTTGATTTTCTAAAATAGAGAAATAAATATTTTATTCCAAAATATTTGTTTTATTTGTTGAATTAAAATAATTAAAAATGATAAATAAATTTTTAAATATACAAATAAAGTTTTTAGGGTTGGGAGAATGGTCCTCCAAAGTGAGTGAGTGCATTTAACTGCGTAGTTGTATGTAATCAGATATCAAGTTGAGGTAACGTGAATGTGATATTTATAAGAGAGTAGATTATTGAATAATTTAGTATAGAAAAGTAGCTTGCATACTGAAAAAGGTTGAACACCAGTGGCGGCTTGTGGATGATTTTAGTGGGAGGGCTGAAAAAAAATTATAATAAAATACGTAGTGCGGACTGCAATGTTTGCAGCCCACGATATACATATCACAAAAAAGTTTGCAGCCCACGTTATACATATCACAAAAACGTATATCACGGGTTAACCACCTGTTCAGTACATTGACTATGCGGTGTGACTCGGTCTGCACTGATTGCAGCCCTGATGAGTACGCAATCGCACTGACTCATACAATACACACATACAGAGCAGATGAGTACGCAATCGCACTGACTCATACAATACACACATACAGAGCGTCTATCGAGGTACCTAGTACTTACAATTCAAAAATAAATATACTACGAACGAAATAAATATGTTTTTGTAAAATAATTGTATAGTAATGTAATAGCTATAATAATTTTAAAATGTTTTCATTTTGGTGGGAGGGCTGCAGCCTTGCAGCCTTTATGGGCGAGCCGCCACTGTTGAACACCACTGCTATATAATTTTCATCTAACTATCATAAGCTAATTCAATTTTGTTTTATTTTAGCAAATGAAGCTCCATTCTCGTGACATTTTATAAATTCAAAAATTTATAAAAAATTAAAATAAAAATTATTGAAAAGAAGAAAAAGCATAACAATAAATAAATTTTATTAAAAATATGGAATAGTTTAATAAATTTCTGTCATTACTGCATAATTTCATCCCACTTCTTACTAAATGTAAATAATTCAGCTCAATTTCAAAAATATTATTAAAGTATATTTTCCACTTTTGAAACTGAGCTGAATTATTTACATTTAAATTTCTGTCACTTTTTGACTAATTAAATAATTAACTTAATTAATTAAAATTTGCATAATACAGTCACTCATGTCTTTACTAACTATTTAATTGGTCCCAAAATATCCCTAATGTTAATTAATGCCATTCCCATTTACAAACTTTCGATTTTATGAACTTTTTTGGGGGTCTGTACGAGTTCGTAAAATCGAGAGTCCACTGTACTTTTTTTAGTCAATAATTTTTTTAAAATATTACCTAATTTTCTTCATTCGCACCTTATTTTATTCATAAGACTTGCCACTATCAAAAAATGCCAAACATTTCATTGGATGGCTAAGATTTCATATAGAAAAATCGTGTTTTCTCTGATGGCATATAATCAATGAAAAGTTACAAAAGAAATAAAATTCAGGAAAAATTTTTATCATCTTTAGAAAGACAATAAAAAACGTAATAAATTGTAAAATTATCAACAGATTTCAATGAAAATTAAGCTAGATTTTCCTACTTTAATTTTTGCTAATTAATTAGGTTTAATTTGTAAACAATCACAGGTTACTACTTTAATTTTTGCTAATTAATTAGGTTTAATTTGTAAACAATCGCAGGTTAATAACATCGAATCTCCACTAAAGGGGCTGGGACTTCAATAAAAATTTGAGTTACTGAGAGTTGACTGTATTTACATTTTTGTATCCTACTCATTATCTACAGAGGGCAAAATATGCTGGGGATGAAAAGTGTTGGAGACGAAATGCGAGGGGCCACTTTTCCGTAAACCATTTTATATCATATATAACTAAATTCAAAAGCTCATATCGCTTTAAAAAATTATGGTACATTCATAAATATTATATTGTAAGAAGCAGAGAATTATGTAGAATAAAAAATAATACAATAATTAACAGATGGCAAACAGAAAACATGTAATCATATTAAGAAACAATAAACAATGACCACTAAGGAAAAATTTTACACATTGGGCTTTTGCAGTTTGATATTTAAACGATATTGAAAAAATTTTGCCCAGTAGCTGTCAATGTGCTATCTCTATATTCTATTTTTTTTTTTTTTAACATCAAATTTAGATTAACACTATACTTTTGGTGAATTTAACATGGATGTCAGCAAGGATATTGATGTGCTCATTCTTTGGGACATACCAAAGAAGGGGAAAGAGAGACCAATACTGAAAACAACAATAAAATTAAAATATTCTTAAAGATAAACATAAATAGTAGATTGTTTTGTCAAAATTTCTGTTTTAAACTGATGATTTTTCATAAAAATATACTAGATTTCTAATGTATATGATTTTAGACAGTTTATTGCAATATATAAATATATATATTATTAAGTAAAATTTGTCCATAATGTATCAAATCAATATAAAGTGATTTTAATTAAAATCATATTTTAAATTTTGCACATTATTGTTTTGTTATATATCCATATGCATTTTTGTATTTATTTTATAAATTCATATGAAAAAACATTGAAAATATGTTAAATATATAATGTTTTATAAGCTTGTTTTTAATTTAATAAAATTAGATTTGTTTTCAAATTTTAAATCCAATATATTTTTATTGCAGTATTTCAGTATTACAGTATTCTTCAGTGGAGAGCTAATGAATAAAAATATATTTATCATCTCTCCATCCTTCCAGTTTTGAAGTAAGTAATTTGATCTTTATCTTAAATTTAAACATTCAAGATAAAGATAAAATTAACTGTTTCAAAATTAATAAGTTTTTATAAGAGAAAAAATTTATTTATTTTATAGATCAAAATATAAAATCAAATATAACCTTGAGAGAAATCCAACTGTGAAATATTGCACTTTCATTTCTACTATCTTTTCCAGGAATTAAAAGAAGAGGATCATCATCAGAAAATATTGCACGGTATTGAGTGACGATATCAAATAAATGGACACGACTAGCTTCTATAGTTTTAGTAATGTGGTGATAGGCTAAAATAATAATTATTACAATTATATAAAATTTCAGCATTAAAATAATTATATTTCTACAAGCAACTAATTTTATAAATATTATGATGACAGCTGTAACTTTATTTTATAATTTCATTACTTTATAAGAGCATTAGCAAAGCAAATGAAAAATAAAATTAAGTTTTATTCAAAACACTTAAATTTTACATTTATAAAAATGAATACTATTGGATAAATTTTTATATTCATACCAGTTTCATTAATATTCATTCACTTCTTGAATTATGAAATATCTATTCCAATTCAAAATTATAAGCTGACTAAAGCAGATACTTATAAATGTTACTGTCAAAACCCAAAATTAGTTAAAACTCGATTTGCCTAGTTAAAACTAGTTGGAACAAAGCCGTTCGTGAATACTATTATTAACTAGTCAATACTAGAATTCACTAAGACATTTTAGGGAAAACTAGAATTGATGGAAAAATTGCTTTGTTTGCAATTATTTACAATTTTTACCAGTTAAAACCAGTTAGTTAAAGACCTTCGATTTGTTCAGTTTATGAAAAACCGAGCTTTTCATTCTGGAATTAAACAGTCACCCTATCAAGCCATGTTCGAGATAGATCCAAGAGTAGGACTCGCGACTTCAGCATTGCCATCAGATTTTCTGGAAACAACAAAGATGAGGACAAACTCTAGAGATTCATTGAGGAGAATAAATGTGCGACAAAACGAAGCTGAGACCCCCTACTGAAGAAGAGCATGATGCTGGTCCTAGTAGAGTTTGCATCACATCAGCCAGCAGAGAAGTTCACAAAAATTTGTCTAAACAGGCCATAAAAATGAAACGTATCTCCGATGCCATCCACCCTCTTCTTGAAGTAGGAGCTAATACCATAATACAAATCCCTGATATGGACAGACCCAAAGCAGATTTTCAAAATATCATCAGAGTTGTGCTGAAAAAAGTGAAGATCTGAACAAGATCGAAAACTAAGGATGGAAAGGTGAATAAATTATATTGCAGGTAGATTTTGTATTTGTTAATATTCAGAGAGTGCCCAAAATATGATTACAAAAAAAAATATCTTTTGTAGTTGGAATTTGACGTTTGTCGGGAGAAGTTCCTGATGCCCGAAGAGGTATCAGATACAGATATTTCTTTGAGAATGACAGCGGCAATAACACCACAAGGGTTCACATGTTGTGTTTGCAAGAAAGGTTGGATTTCAAAAAGATGCCTGTGCAAGAAGAAGGGAATTCACTGCAACTCTAAATGTCATAACAGTTTTCCATGTGGAAACAATTAATATGCATCATAAATATATTTCTTCTGTAAATTTCAGTTACTATGTTCATAAATATATTTATTTTGTAGATTTCAGTTACTATGTTTTTATTTTTCCCCCTAACGCACGATTGCAAGATTAGGAAGATATCAAGCTTATCCTCGTAAAAAAAATTTTAGTTAATACTAGTTTTCACTAGTCATATTGAGTTTTAACCAGAGAAATTTTAGTGAAAACCAGAAGTTTCTAATATAAATGTAGTGAATTCTAGTACTGACTAGCTTAATACTAGTATTCATGAATGAGCTTTGTTACAACTAGTTTCAACTAGGCAAATCGGGTTTTGACGGTAACATAAACATTTATTCATAAGAACAAAAATATTTTTAGTACTGTAATGCTCTTAGTAAGTATAACAAACATTAAAATCAATTTTTGATCATAATTGCAATCTATAGTTTGAAAGGATCAATTTTTATAATTTAATTTGTTACAATAATTCCTACATATAATTTAATTAAATGCATTCATTATATAAATTTAATTACTATATATTAATTTAAATTAAATACAATTAATGCAAGTACAGAGAGTCCCCAACTTATGATCCATATTTACAATTGATGATTATTTATAATGAAAATCTGTGTTATATAACTATATATATATGTATATTATATTATATATATGTGTTATATATAACTGCCATCAATAATTTTGCAATAATGGCAGCCAATCAATTGGATAGTCAAGTTATTGCTAGGATAAAATAGTATTTCCACCATATTGTATTTATGTTTAATTTCAAATCTATCTCCAGATTTTTTAGATATCCAGGCTTAATCCATTCAACCCCATCCTAAATGCATGAAGGCATGGAATTCAGATTTCATATTTCTGAAAAATTTTTGATGGATTCAACCTGGGCATCCATTTATTTATTGTAATATCCTATTGGCTCTACCATAGATGTGAGAAGTTTATAGATGAGTCTGGAATGATTATTATTATGTAGTAGTAGGCCAATAATTGGAAATGACATTAAAAAATAATTGCTTATATTTGCAAGTCACTTGGTTAGGAGTTTGAATTAGGTAGAATACACAGAATTATCATCATAAAGTAATGCAATTCACATCCTATTAAATATGTGATAACTTTGTTATTGAAAATCAGCTATCAATAATAATATAGTTAATACTATTATAATTTTACTGAGAATAGTTATTTTGTATTTAAAATTGAAACATTTTATTATTTTAATATTTTTCATTATAACATTATTTTTATTTTTTGAAAAGTTACAAAGGTTTTATTTCTCAGGATCATATATCAGGAAATGCCTGTACAAGAACTGAACTACAGAAAACATTATTCTTAAATACACTTACAATCAGTTTTAGGCAATGAATGCAATACATTTTGAAACCATGAATCTCTCGCCTGCAAGTAAACAAAATTTGACATAATTTTTAAATTATGGAAATTAAGATATAAAAAAAAAATATTTATATAAGATCCCAAATAAATAAATGATCAAATAAATATTATAATTTTATATAAATACCATTAACAGAAAATAAAAGTATTGATATCCGAAATTTTTATATACTGTTATACTGTATATATATACTGTATATGTTTATATACTATATAATTTATATCTTTTAAAGATATAAATTTAACAACAAAATCAATGATATATAATATTAAATAAATTCTCATAAGCAATTCAATAAACCAACATTGCTAACACTGTATTTGTTAGTTTCATTTAAAAGTTACAATAAAGCATTTGTCATCCTAATTTCAGTACTAATGTAAATCAACTTTTTACTATTAGTTTATTTTAAAAAAATTAGCAGAATTTTGTCATTCAAAAGATTTAAATATTTAAAAAAAATTATTCAAAATAATTTATCTAATCTAATTATGCTAGCAATGCAACTTTTTGCAACATTTAATCTCATTGAAGATATTTCATTATAGAAACAAAATATACAGATTGCAATGATTCTTAGATTCAAAGATGTTTTATCAAACAAAAGTGCTTATGAAAATTATTTGGTAGCTATTTTATATTTTATAGTAAACAATTCATTTAACATTTTTATACAAAATGAAAACTATAAGAAATTTCGTGAGGAAATATTTGGAAATTTGAAATATCTAATCACTACAGATGGCAAATAAACCATTCTATAGTGATTAGATATTTAGTGTGTTTTGCAGAGCAAAGTTTCTTAATTTTAATATTTTTTTATATTATCATCCTTTTTCATTAAAATATTGAATTTTTTGTTAATTACAAAAAACTTGAGATCTCTACTCTAAGATAACTGCTGTAACTGAAATGCTTTAGAATGAAAATAGACTTTTGCAATGAAAAATAATATCAAAATGAAAACTACATAAAAATCTGTAAGCAGAATTTACAAAAAGCTTCAAAATACTAAAGAGTATATTAACAAATGTGATTCTGAAGGTATTTTCATACCCTTTTCTTTTTGTCTTCAGGTTTCATTCTGAAGGATAGAAAGAGGTTTATTGTTTCAAAGGAATATATTTAGAAGTATTATTAAAAATATATTCCTTCAAAACAAAAAAATTCTTCTTTCTATCCTTTAAAATCAAATCCGAAGATCAGAAAAAAATAATTCAAGAGAAATAGATTACATACATGAAGGAAAAGAGAAGCTAAATCAATTAACATTCAAATTTTAAATTGCTCCATATGTATTGAAATAGTTTATTTAACTCACACTGTAAATGTTTCTAAGAAGATCAGTTATATAGCTTTGAGTAGTTAATTTTAATTACATCTTAGATAAAATATAATTTTATTGAAATTAAAGCATTTTATGTTAATGATATATAATCAGAACATGCATGATACAATACACATTTCTCAAGCTTCAAACATTGGAATTATGAATTATCATATGTATAGAGATGTTATTACATTTTCAAATTCTTAATCATTTCAAAAATTAATCAAGAATTCTAAACATTAGAATAGCAAAATGGTCTAGCAACAAATGTATTACAAAATTACATAGTTATTTAATATGTGACTGCAATATTTAATGATGATTAATTGTATTCAAGATTGCTCATGATGGCTGATTTGTAGGCTGAAAATTCTGTAAGTGGGAGCATGTTTATTCTTTAGTTAACTTATACAATAGAGTATAACTATATATTTATTTTCTCTCACTGCTTTATTTTTCTTTTTTATTTTCTGAAAAAAATAAATCTGATTAATGGAAGCTATATATTTGAAATAAAGATCAACTTACTAGACTGCTGACGACGTCATGAGCACAACAACTAAAAGAGATGCGTTCTGCGCACCAAAGTGAGCACCCTCTGCGTTGTAAGTAGATCGTTGATTTTAACAGAACGGAATTTACAAAAAGGAAGAAAAATATAATGGTAATAGAAAAATAATTAATATAGATATAAATAATCATTCAATTGATGAAAATATCCTGATAATATGCAAAACTAACTGTTCAAAATTATCTTATATTATTTATTTGGTTCATTTAAAAGATTTTTATTTCTACGATCTGATGAAGAAAATGGCGCCGTTAAACCGGAAAAAATTGTTAAGATTATTCAGAATCGCCTGTATCTGAATGACAGTAAGTATAACTAGAAGTAAGAGCGTGAAATTGTAAGTAAATATCTTAATTATTAATATTAATTGTTTTATTAACGAATTAAGTAGATTACCGATTTACGGAGGAGGCTAACATCTCTGCAAATTTGTTGATTGATGCATTGTATTGATCTGTTCGATATAAATAGTTATCACATGATAATTAAATATTAATATAGTATGCTCTTATAAAAAAAGTTAGAAAATCATTACAAATGCAACGATTTAAAACGAAATTATTACAAAAATTCGACATTAAATTATCTAAAAATATAAAACGCATTGTATTCATCTGTTCGATATAAATAGTTATCACATGATAATTAAATATTAATATAGTGTGCTCTTATAAAAAAGTTAGAAAATCATTACAAATGCAATGATTTAAAACGAAATTATTACAAAAATTTGACATTAAATTATCTAAAAATATAAAACAAAAAGTAAACAGGTTTGAAGATTATAATTAATTTAAGATATGTATTCATATTTAAATTCATCAGATAAAACAGATTTTGTCCAATGTTGTATATTTATATACAGTATACATATACTGTATATACAGTATATATGTGTATGCATGATGTTTCTGCAGTATAGTCTGTTTCGTTCTGAAATTATCTACAGATGAATGTAACATACACTCCCGATTATTCGGAATTCGATAAACCCTGGTTAATCCGCATCCTGGGATTGATGTGTGTTTATCAATGTTTTATCTTAGATGCGATATCTGAAAGATTTCTGAACGCCACACACTCGTTTTTGTATTATATTTTAGATAATTGTAAAAAAATATTAAATTACAAATATTATAATTACTTCTACTTGCACATCAACGAATTTCTTGTTTCTTTTTTCAATAAATAATGGAACAATCGAACATAAATATATCTATGCAATTTATTATTTAATTATTAAATGAAATTATTATTTAATAATTGTTTTTTAATTATTAATTAAATACTAATAAATGCATTTAATATGAAATTCTTGTTGTCCTATAATTACGATATTTGAGAATTTTCCGGATTATCCGGGGAAATTAATTTTCCAACTATATTGGTTAATCGGTTGTCTACTGTAAATATGTAAGATTACATTCGAAACTTACCTATATTCTTTATCTATCGTAAACAGAAATTTAGTTATGACAATATATTTATGATTTTTATATAATAAATTTTTATTTTTTGTTTATCTAGAAAAATCAATTAGTTCCACGAATATCAAAGAATTTTCAATTAAGGATACCTAGGTATTGAATGCTGAACAGTTTAGGATAGTTAAAACTTGGAAATTAGATATGTCTTAAAGAAGCCAATTTATTAAAAAAATGTGATTATAAGAACAATTATATGTGAAGTGCGGAACATAGTGAAGCGACGTCATCGAAACTTCAGTGATAAATAACAGAGAAAAACAGAAATTAAAGATTAAAATGAAGCCATGTTTATTCTCTTCAAATATAATATAAATATATGATGTGATCTGAAAAGACTGATTGATAAAATGCAGTTTAAATATTACTAATATGTATTCTCCTTTATTAATGTCTGCATTTTATTTGTAAAATGTTGTTTTTGAGGGCTGAATATTTGCAATAATTTTAATCACTTTCTTGATTGTATTGGTTTAAAATATTTTCATGTTTATGCAATTTGAATATCAATAGCTGTAATTAGAATAATAGTTTTAAATTTTATATATGTAAAGGTTAGCGAAATATTAACTTATAATTGATTTGTTTCATAACATTAAACTATTAATGTTGATTTATTTTCAGCTAATACCGGTCAAAGTAAGAAGTTTCAATGTGAAACATGTGAGAAGAGATTCCGCAAAAAATACAACTTAAATGAGCACTTGAGGATTCATAGCGGAGAGCAGCCTTTTGAATGTAACATCTGCCATAGAAGATTCACTCACAGTAAGACTTTCCGAAATCATATGAAAACACATTCGGGTGAGAAACCTTATCAATGTGACATCTGCAAGTACAGATGCATTGACAAATCTGATTTGATAAAACATCTTCGAATTCATACGGGTGAAAGGCCATTTTGGTGCCAGGCGTGTGGTAAAAGATTCTCCAATAAAAGTAATTTAACCAGACATTTGAGAATACATACAGGTGAAAAAGCCTTACAAATGTGAAACTTGTAATAAAATGTTTACCCAGAAAAAATCCTTGAGACTTCACATATTAAATTTTCACTAAGAATACAAAGTATTTTCATATAAAATTTATCAGATATATTCTGTTCCATTTCTGCACTAGGCATGTGGTAAAAGATTCTCCAATAAAAGTAATTTAACCAGACATTTGAGAATACATACGGGTGAAAAAGCCTTACAAATGTGAAACTTGTAATAAAATTACCCAGAAAAATCCTTGAGACTTCACATATTAAATTTTCACTAAGAATAAAGTATTTTCATATAAAATTTATCAGAGATATTCTGTTCCATTTCTGCACTTTGATTGAGAGCTGGTTGAAATATTTAATTACTACAATAAATTGTACAATTTATGACTTTCAAAAATTACAATACAAAATGATGATACACCTTTTTTTAACAGTGTTATAATATGTTTGCTTGGAATTTTTATTCTTAAATATAACTTTTAGGGTGTTGAAATATTTTCATTTACACCTTTTTTTAACAGTGTTATAATATGTTTGCTTGGAATTTTTATTCTTAAATATAACATTTAAGCTGTTGAAATATTTTCATCTCCTCTGTAATTATAAGTTCTAATAATTATTTTGCATTGTTTTTACACAGAATGTATAAAATACAGATTATTATTATTAAACAGAAAGGTATTAAAATCTGTCAGATTCTAGTTATTAAAGTTTGAGAGCATTGTGAATAATTTTATTATAATGTTATTTTTTTTCATTTTATATAATATAATCTAAAAATATTAAAATTATTATTATTAGAATATTTGAATAATGTATATATTTAGTGATCAATACATATTATATCGACACGCAACACTTTTTTTACTGTTTATATCGACATGCAACGTTTTTTATTGTTTTTATTTATGTGTATATAAGTAGAATATATTTAATTTACGCTGTTTATATTATCTACAAAAGTCCTTATTCTTAATATGGCAATCCTAAATACTAAAAATTATTTCGAAAATTTAAATGTTAGTATTCAACACTAAAACAGAATCAGTGAGATAGAGAGATGCGAATAGATACAAGGTGATGATTAAACTATGGACGAAGTAATAAATTCTTTTATTTCGCAAATTATCCGGATTTACGCTTCAGAAAATAAATAATTTGAAAAATTGATATACACACATCGGCGAACACTTTCTACATCCATTCAGGTATAGAGTTTTCCGGTTTTATTTGATTACTTTTCATATTTACAAAGTATCGAGTTGTTTTCTTCCAACACGAATGCATTTTTTGATTGTAGAAGTTTTTATTTGATTACTTTTCATATTTACAAAGTATCGAGTTGTTTTCTTTCAACACGAATCCATTTTTTGACTGTAGAAGATATTAAATTATCACGTGATATTTCGTTCTATGGTCACACCGTGTTATAGTCACGTGATATGGTATAGTCTCCAATCTTTCATAGATATACTTACCAATTAATTCCAATCTCTCATATTATGTACAATTGCTTTTTTTATTTTTAATTATACGTTATTTGGTTACTACTAAAAACTAAACTTGTATATGGATATAAAAATGGCATATAAATTACAGTTTTATACTCTAAAATCTCGTAAATTGGATGCGATATAGTATTGCATATCAGCTTAACAAAACAAACTTTACTAGCAGATATACGGTTCAGAATGATAAATCATTTGAAATAAATTGAAAAGGACCGTACTGCCAAATCAACATATTTTATATCCATTTAGTTCATTAGGTTCGTTCTGATTTTTCCATTTATGAATATTTTTAATAAATTTACACCTTCAACCGATTGTTTGAAGGTGTAAATTTATTGAGATTGTTGTGACATATACATTGTGAAATTTTAAAATTTTTGGTTTATTCAAAAGGTATTAGTCTACCTCATGGAAAAAATATTGGAAATCGGTAGATTCTAAATTATGATATTTAAAACATGGATTCATATTATTAGAAAAGGAAATAGTAGGCGTGAATCCCTTGTGCTCAAAAACAAACGATATTCATTGATTTACTGGATAACATTAGAAATTTCCATGAGAGTGGATATTTACAAACAAAAAGTGTTTTTGAAAAAGCGAAAAATTTACAGAAGAATGTCAGCTACAATAATAATTGGTGTATTGCAAGTTAAAATTGATTTAGAATTATTAAAAGTAAAAAATTTGAATAAACTTTCGCATTGTGCTGTAACTGAAGAGGGTCAAAAACACCGAAATGCATTTTACAGTTGTGAATTAAGTTTTATAATTTCATAAATATAAATTTTGGTAAACATATGGTAATTTAAGAATTTAGTTTTTAAATATTTTTTTAATGTAATCATTGTAAAGAATTTGAATTGCAATTTAAAAATAAAAAATAAATTATGTTTAAAAATTAGTTATTACCTGCATGCACTAAAAATTACAGTGATACAAAATCTGTAGAAAATCCATTAAAGTAATAACATTTACTCGCTCTGCGATAGTATTATAATGAAGTAAAACTATGCTGAACTACATCATTTGTTTCACCCCCATAAAATATGCTGATAAGAAAGGAATTTCACATTAAAAGTTGAATTAAACTAGAAATTTAAATGAAACTAAAGTAGTAAATGAATCTAGGATGTTTTCATTTGCATCGAATGAAACTGGAATTTTGATGAAGGATGCATACAAACATAATCTGATGTAGTAATTAAAATCAGCCAGACAAACTATTGATTAATTCTTATTAATTGGCACGTAACATCATATTTCATTAAATTCTACTGAATCATATGATTTGAATAAAATTTAATAACTAATAAAAAATACAGTTGCGGATTCTTATATTTACTTAGAGATAATTATATATATCTATCTTCTAAAATATCTTTGTAGCACATTCTGTTTAGCCAGTATTTCAATTATTTTTGTTTTGTGGATTAAAGATGTAGTGAGGAATCCATGAGAAATAATAAGCTTAATTAATTTAAATTACATACTGTAGAATACTCTTTGATTATTTTAAAGTTGCACTTTGAATTGATGGAATTCCTCTGTAATAATCCATGATTAATTGCACACTACATGAAAATTACTAAATATAATCATTAATAAAAATGCAAATTAAAAACATTTAAAAATTAGTTAGTCTAATTTTAGAATTAAAAGCAAAATTATATTCGAATTACTTAATTACTTCCTGTATACTCTAAAAATGATTTGTGGTGTTTGTTAATAAAATATGCTACAATTGAATTTTTATTGAGAATATTTTGTCGATCCAAGAATTATAATTGCATCATGTTTGCATTGCCTAACGAAATGTCTTGTATTTTAAGTTTATGATAGAAAAATCAAGTTTGATGACCGATGCCATGGGGAAAAAAGCATTTCTGCAATATATTCAACAGAAATTCGGAATTTAGTTTGCCTTTCATGCAACAATATTTTGGAGGAATCTTATTCTATGTAAAACATGATGTAAAGAATGAAGAGATGTACAGAAACATAATTCAATGAAGGAATTGATCTCTATGTAGAATAAAACGCCTCAGCCGTCAAATAATCACACTTATTTTTTTTTATTATTAATTTTTTTCAATGGTAATCACACAATTGTATTATGTAATGCAAATATTACAGCTTTAAAAGGAATAAAATTGCATTCGGTAAATTGATCATCTCTTTATACATTAGTTTTCTTAATGGATCATAGTTCTATCATTTCATTGCCAGGTTTTTGTTAAAATAATTCATTAATGCTGCTCGTCAATAATTGATGCCATATATAAAAAAAAAATTGATTAAACTACTATAGCCTTCTCTAGGCGCTTCTCTAGTTATGAACATAATTCTTACATACGTTTTGTTCGTACCTCTGATATTGCTGTTACTTTTTTTTTTGCTCAGAAAGTATCGAATAACTTTATATACCATATATTGTAAAATATTTCCCTATCGCACCTATAAAAAGTTTCTTATTTCACAAATTTTAATGAGACGTTTGAACATAAAGGAATTTGAAATATTAGTGTAATCGAAAACGTTTTGAACTACTACTAGCAACAATATAATTTTACAATATATTAATTGCTAGAACATTTTGTTCTCATACTACTTAAAATTATTGATCTGTATTTGAAATTTTCTAAACCTTGAATCTTAAATGAATATGATTGTGTAAGGACATCCCCGCACCACCAAATTAATTTTAATTTGCCACAGACCTCCTCAGTGATCACAATGACCCTGGGGGATCGTAGGAACCACTGGTCTAGATGAAATGAAACTACTGTATTTATCATAAATATTACTCTAATAACTATAATTCATTCACGTCGTCATTCGTATCAGAATGTAATGCTCAAAATTATTTTCTGTTGTTATTGTTTATCATTTGTAGATATGAATTTTCGCCAAATATGATAGGGAAAACCATAATAAGTATTCATATTTCACTTAACTTTTCATTAAAATTGTCTATTTTATATATACCTCACTCATTTACTATAAATATAAATTACACATGAATCAATCATTCGTAATTTTAAATACTGTATGTAGTGAAATAATCATAATAATTAGATCATTATATTTCTCTTCTTTTAATATGCTTAAATCATTTTTTTAAGTTGTCAGATATGAAAATATAAGCGAAAGATCTGCTTATAATTTAATGTTCAGTTTCTTGTAACCATCACAATTATTTATATTTTACTTACTTTTCATTAAAATTACCTATCTCTTCTTTTAGTATGCTTAAATCATTTTTTCAAGTTGTCAGATATGAAAATATATCCGAAAGATCTGCTTATAACTTAATGTTCAGTTTCTTGTATCTAAGAAAAAAACATTTATAAGAATATAAATCTAAAATTTTTATTTTTTGACTTATATGCTTAAACAGTTTGTAAATACCACACAAACAGAAAAATAAACAAAAACAATTAAAAATTTATAAGATTATAGTTAAAATTTTTCATTAGGCCTACTTATTCAGAATTTTTTTAAACCAAATTAGTAGAATTTTTATCACAGCAACATCTGTGCGCTTAAGATAGTGATTAAAAAGTATCCCATAATCTTCCTCGCGATAAGTCTTTTTATGAAATATTGGAATATCTATTAAAATCTCTTCTGAAAATAAGAGAACAGGTATGTTGAGAAAGTTTTCTTTAAACAAGAACAAAATATTGTTTTGAATTTGTAGTTTGTGGTCCTCATTGGTAACGATCAGAGTCACACATTATTAAGGATTCAGTTTATTATCTTTAACTTTCGTAATTTCTCTCATGAATTTCGATTTGATCCTGCCGTAAGGTGATTTGTCCATTATTTTCAACATAACAGTGCTTAACACAAAAAGCATTATGCTATTTGGACGATATTCTTATACAAGCAAAATCATTTTTTATTTTTTTGACTTACATGCTTAAACAGTTTGTAAATACAACACAAACAGAAAAATAAACAAACAATTAAAAATGTAGAAGATTATAGTTAAAATTTTTCAATACTTATTCAGAATTTAATTTCTAAATTCTGAATAAGTACTGAAAAATAAATCTTCAAAGTTCTGAATAAGAACTTAAATCTACTACCTCCACCCCCGATCCATACTCTTCAAGCAAATTGTAGACCTTTACAAGAATTCCAATATCACTTAACCGACCTTACGTCGATACAACACCTCGATCTCTAGCTTCTTTGTAAATATTAAACTTGTCATCCAATTAGCAGCACAAAGATATCGACAAAGTAGAGTAGCATGAGTTGTGAATACCGTGGCAATATCTAAATGACGAGTTCAACAAAATTAAACCGATAACCGCTAGCCATTCATGAAAATGAGCAACGATGTAAGGTTTTTCTCTTTCAGCTTCAACATCTTTAAAGAACTCTTCTAAAAACATGCAAACAAGATTACCAAAACTAATAGATTACTAAAAACAATAATGTACCCAATATAGCATAAATTCCATAATTCATGTTTCATTCATCTAATTTCCATGCTGCAGAACCAAGGTCAAATAACAGAACTCTAGGATAACCATCTATCAACCATCGTCCATCGACTACCCTGATTCCCTTATTTTTAAAAATCTGCAATGCATCTCTGTAAAATGAATTAGGAGGATCAATGCATTCAACTTCTGTTCGAACCATTGGTTCATTATAAGGCCCAATTAGACAATACTGGTCACCAAGTTTTTTTCGTGCTAATTCCTGCTTTTGATCTTAAAACAATATAAATACCACCAACTTCGTTGCAAACCTCCCATGAAATTTCGAAGACCCATCTGTTTTCAATGGAAGCACTTTCACCTCTGCCCATTACAAAATTTACACCTTTCAGCTCCACCAACTTCGTTGCAAACCTCCCATGAAATTTCGAAGACCCATCTGTTTTCAATGGACGCACTTTCACCTCTGCCCATTACAAAATTTACACCTTTCAGCCGGTAAAATCGTTTAGAAATCTTAGATGCCATGTTTCTCGACAGAAATAAAAGAAGAAAACACAAAAGACGATTGAGGTCTGGTATTTCTATTAGTAGAAATACTAATTTGATTACGCTTAATATAGTGATTAAAAAGTATCCAATAATCTTCTTCGCGATAAGTCTTTTTCTGAAATGTTGGTATATCTATTAGAATCTCTTCTGAAAATAAGAGAACTGGTATGTTGGGAAAGGTTTCTTTAAACAAGAATAAAATATTGTTTTGAAAATTGTAGTGTGTGGTCCTCATTTGTGAAGATCAGAACCACACATTTGTAAGGATTCAGTTCATTAACAGTATTAACTCTCTTTCCGGAAAATGTTATGGCACAGTTCTTACTTTCACCAAATTTATACATATATTCTGAAGTTGACAATAATAGCAAAAGTCAGTTCATTATCCTTAACTTTCGTAATTTCTCTCATGAATTTCGATTTGATCCTGCCGAAAGGTGATTTATCCATTATTTTCAACATAACAGTATTCATTCTCTTTCCGGAAAATGTTATAGCACAGTACTTACTTTCATCAAATTTATACATATATTCTGAAGTTGACAATAATAGCAAAGGTATCCCAAAATCTGGGAAGCCATTTCCATAACTATATTCATTCGTAAACCACAGAATGCACTTTAATTCTTCCTTGGGAAGGTTTATTAATTCCTTCAGATACGCCTTTCTTTTCTCACTGCTGAACCACATATGTTCTGTATCAAATAGAAATCGTTCTACCTTTATTCCTGGAAGCGAAGGAAACATGGCAATTTAAATCATGATTTTACTGTTTCTGGAAAAACATTTTCTGTTTTCAAATACAGTATTCTGAAATGATAAAAATAGAATTACAATAAACTACTGACCGCATTCTGAAAAACTACAATATTTCATGATTTATTAACAATCAATACAATAAAATTATAATTAAACAATTAAAAAATTATTAAAAGTTTGAAATAAATATTTTTTTAATCTCACCTAAATGTTTATCTTTTACGTAATTGAAAATTAAATTCCACTAAAAATTGAATCTTCTGTTGTGATTGGAAATGCAAGCATGGGAGGAGGCATTGTGGTTTGGTAATTTGCCATTCTCGTCATATGATATGGAATGTTCTGCAAAATTCAAACAGAATTATTTACTGCAGATGAAGATTAGTTAAAATTTTGATTCTATTGTTATTTATTTATCATAATAAAAAAAGAGAAAATTTTTGGTATTTTAAGACGAGTTTTGCATCACTCATTAATCGAAAACAAAGATTAACAGAACACTCCATTAACCTTTAATATAAAATCTACATACTGTATATACTGAAAAAAATCGGAGTGGTAATGTAAAATTAAAAACAAACTTTAATAAATATCTTTATATACAGTATTTCTAACTTTAGGATAGCAAGTAACCGTTAAACCCATTTTAACATTCTCAAATCACCTTATTTCTCTTACTGACATCTCGATTATTACTCACTGATAGAAGCAAATCAAAATCCCAATATTATACCTTATTATTTTTCTTATTTACTGACGTCTAAACAATTCACTGCTTTCAAGGACGTTATAACGGTCAAATCTTACTTCTGAAGTGTTAACTCTTCATAAATTACAAATATTTCGAATATTCGAATATTTTTATATGTTCGAAAAATTCAAAAAAAAATAACCGCCGCGTTCTTCTTTTTTGAGATTTGCCATCCTCTGTAATTGCCAAAAAATAACCGCCCAAAAATAGTGATACAACACATTCAATAATTTCTTAATTTTTACAGATCAGATCTAGTGCAGCTATAGAGTTACAAATATAACAGAATTGACAATGGTTCCAAAGAAATAACGGAAATGTGTGCTTTGTTTATGAACGAGAGGTTTAAAAAAAATCAACATAGTTTCCCATTGGTGGCTGTTGTGTCTTCGTCCTATTGTTAAGTTATATGGCTGTTTTATGAGGATCAATATGTCCCAAATTATGGCATTATGGAAAATGGTGATTATTAAGCAGAACAGTCCATAACCTTTGATATTAAATCTACATATATATATTGAAAAAGTCGAAATTATAAAGGAAACCAAGAACTAACTTTAATAATATCATTACTCTACAATAATTTTTTCTTGGTGTTGGGATTTTTTTTTCCGTCAGTGTATTTATATACTTTTAACTTTAAATTGCTGTTCGAAAATGAATGCTCGTTTGTAAGCGATTAGTGAATATATAGGATATTAATATCATATATCATTTTGCCATAAAAAAATATCAGGAAGATATTAAATATATGAGGTCTGGCTACTTTCAGTTTCTCACACAATAATTATCGTTTACCTTTAGTAATAATATAGTGTATTACAAGAAAGTCCTTATTCATCAGTTGCTATTTTGCGTTTAATTAATATATGTTTAGAGACCAAAGGTAAAAAAAGACACAGATTGAAGAAAAAAATTATAGATTTTTACAGCAGTACATTACAAATCTGCCATATTTAAATGTTTTAGAAGCAGATTTTTTAATAAATTATCATTTAATTTTTAAAATTAGGGAACTAATTATTTTACTTTTTCTGTATTTCTGTAATAGTTATTAATATCACTTATTGCATAATTTAACATTTTACTAATAATCTTGTTTTTTAAAGCAGTTAAAACATGCAAAAAGCATCTAACGGATATGACTAATTCATAAATAAACTCAGAGTCTATTTTCAGATTTGCAATACAGGTGACGTTATTCGTGAGAAAGGCCAATTTAGTTTTAATATCCTGATATATCGGTATACGTGTATCGTGTGTTGAAATAAAAGCCTACACAAAAGAACGGAAAGTGCTATGGGTAAGTTGAAATATGTTAGTAAAATATAGTATATCAAATTATAACTTTAAAATTTTTGATCTTTTTGTTATACATTTATTTGCCATTTTTATGATCAATATATATTATTGGAAGCCATTCAAACTTTCTTAAAGCACTTTCTATGAAGATTAAGATAATACATAGCTTCAGCAATACAAACGTGCAGTACGAGAATGACGTAGAACGCTAGAATGACGAAATCATGGCGTCATTTCGAATCGTCGCTACGTGAGTTAATGAAAGATGCTATATTAACATCATTCGTTTTGCGTTCTACACGTCGAAAATGGCAAATTCGACGCTTAGGCAGGATGGTTCACGTTGGTGATTACCTATATTTATAGTGACTGAATGACTAAATATAATGCTATATATTTTTGTATGTCCGTTCCTTAAACTTGTATCTATTGATAATTAAATTTTGTGTTAAAAACGGTTAAAAATCCTAACTTGAAGCGTCACTTTTATACCATATTTTTAGGGTGGAAAGCTTTGTTTTATTTTTATTTAATCTAAATATTTTTTCTAGTTCGAAGCGAATTTCAAAAACAAAATCGAATCAACCAGCCACCGACTCGGATGTTCGTGTTCTACGCAAGCGTATTAAACGAATATGACGTTATTTGGGGAAGTTTAAGGGAAGTAACGACTTGCTGAAGAAGATTTCTTCTACAAACGCACGCATGGAACGTCAACTCAATGACGTCATTTTTCTTTGCGTTTACGTTACGTCAAGATCTTGCTGAAGCTCCCTAATATAAAATCTTTAATGGGTAAATATAAAATTTGTAATAGGTAAATTAATTTCCTGCATTTTATATATGCATTTATTGTGAAATAACATCGTGATTTTGCAAATCCTGTAACACGTTCTTTTACAACACGGTTTTTACTTAAACACATTTAGAAAATTATATTTACTCTCTTACAACACAAAACATTTTTATTAATTTTTGTAAATCCTTACTAGGGGACACAAAATGGAATTATTAGTAAATATTTTGCTAAAATTAGTCATAAACGCAATCTCGTTAGTTTGCCCTGAGATGACGATACACAGTTTATTTTCGATTTCGATTTAAAACTGAATTAATTTTATGATTGCGTTAATTGTCGCCATTAGAGTATTTTGTGTTCCAAACGTACAGTTCTTGGATAAAAAGTAAGTTTTTTATTCTTTAATAGAGGAATGTGAAAGAGAAGAAAACAATTTATAAATAATTTTTTTTGGTTATATGCTAAGGAACGATTGTTTTGTACAGATTTTATAAAAAAAAGCAGAAGATACACAAACTTTAAATGTGGGGAAAATTTATAAAGTGAATTTGATATTGTTAAAAAGAAAAAAACATTCTCATTTTTAATGAACAGCGGTAAAGATATAGTTATTAAAATAATATTTTAAAAAGAAAAAACATTCTCATTTTTAATGAACAGCGGTAAAGATATAGTTATTAAAAGAATATTATATAGGCTGTATACTTTTTTATTTTCTTTTGTTTGATGTATATTATTTTTTAGGTTCTTACATATATATTTTTCTTTCTTTATGTTTCGTGTTATTAATATTCTTAATAAAAATTAGTTTTTCTTTATACTTCATATTCTTAATAAAAATTAAGTTTCTTATGTGGAATTAAAGAAAGTTACTTATTTTTCATTGGGTTTGGAACGTATCTCTCCTTTTTCTATTGGCTCTGGTTCTCATATAACACAATTTCAAATTTCACACAACACGCTGTTTTTCGGGAACCTATTTGCCGTGTTATAGGAGGGATACCTGTAATGTTATAGCTTCGAGCGACTTTGACACAAAATATGGAAATACAGTACTGAATATACGTTACGCTTTTTTCATCCTACGAACTATAGAATAATTTTCATTAATATAAGTAAGGGATTATTCATAAACTACTTCATGATATTTCGAACACTTTTTCATTCCTTCTCGCATTCGTCATTTTCGTTAAACCAAACTTTTATGGCCGTTACATCACAAATTTGAAAATCCCTCCTCTTCTACGTAAAACGGTTTTCTCCAGTTTTACGTAAAAGTATAAAATGTATAAAAATGTATTAAATATAAATTATGTTTACAATAAATAATGGCGGAGAGTTGTAATTTTAAATCGTTCTGGAAAGGCCGCATGATTTAGCCGTGAAACGAAGTAAATTGATTTGAATGTTTATTTTAAATTGAAAAACTTTAAACCCAGAGGCATGATTATTTAAAAATAAAAACACTATTACCTTTTACATTGAAATCGACTGTTACGTGCGCATTAATACCTACCAATATAAAGGTTAGTAATACGAGGCTCCCATAGACTTAATACTGTCTTCCGATGCTGTCGTCAAGTGTTAATTAATGGATATTCCCTTATATTATAACTGTTTCCTTAAATGATAAATTTTAATACGTTTTAGGAAAATTATTTCTCATATTTCTTGCATATTTGTCAGTATAGTATTTTTATGGTATTTTGCTACTATGTAAAATCAAATCGTTAATTCATTGGATATACAGTATAAGATAAATTGCAGTGTAACCTGGCTTTTTACACGATTGATTTTTATAGATAATTTCATTAATTACCATATTTTATTCTTCAATTTTCCATCAGCGCAATTATTTTTGGGATGAATTTCGATTGTTGAATTTACTGAAACTGAATTAATAAAGAATTATTTTAAGCCCATATTAAACATTATCAAAGAGTCAATCTCACAATCTCATGAGTCATTTCCTATAACATTATATATTTATCTATGAATTAAATCTCATGAGTTTGAAGATTATGAATTTCAAAGTTTGATGGATGTATTTGTTTCTTGCCAGATTGTGCCTAAAAAAATAGCCATTTTGCGAATGCATCCGTTTTTTGACAAAATATTAAAATCACTTCTAACTGTTGAATACTATTTTCCTATTCAATATGTACTTTTTACCTATATGTTATTTAATTGTTTCATGTACGGTTGCTAATTCTCTTCATTCTTCTTGTTACAAGACCCAAATTATGTTTATGTAGCAAATTACAAACTTTTAGCTTCTTATTTACTGTAAGGAGGCGTGTTTTCTTATTAATAATAGTTAAAATTTTATTACACTTTATTTTATCTTTATAAAGTCTCATTTTATTTTAAGATTATCTGCGTTTAAAATGTTGAAGCTTACATTATCTTAATCATATAACTCAATGTTGTTGTATCTGTGTTAACCATAAATTTCACTTTTCTTTATAGAAATATCTACAGTAAAAAATGAATGTCATTTCTGAAAGTGGATGTCAGTCGATCGTAGGGATTGTACTAATCTATTACACTCATATAGTTGAAAATATCCTGAACAGTTTAGATAATTCCGAGTTGCTGAAATGCAAATATGTTTGCAAGTTTTGGAAAAGAATTGCTGATAAAATTATGAATGGAAGAATAATCGTGATCAAAAGGGTAATTTTTCAATTATTTAAAAAAAAAAGTTGAATTTGTAAAAATGTGAAATGCTATATGATATAAATCTCGTATTACTTTCAAATTATTAAAAAACTAGTTTTATCTAGATTTTCAAAAATGTGTTTTTGGTTAGACACGAAAAAGTTTGTTTACAAATTTTGATAAAATCGAAATTAAGTATATTAATATTTTTCTTAGTACTTAAAAATACTAAATTTTTTTTTTATTATGATAAAGAAATAACAATAGAATTAAAATTTTAACTAACCTTCATCTGCAGTAAGAAATTCTGTTTGAATTTTGCAGAACATTCCATATCATATTACCAGAATGGCAGTTACCGAACCACAACGTCTTCGATGCTTTCATTTCCAACCACAACAAAGAGATCAATTTTTAGCAGAATTTAACTTCAATTACATAAAAGGTAGACATTTAGATGAGATTGAAAAATATTTATTTCAAATGTTAAATAATTTTTTAATTGTTTAATTATAATTTTATTTATTGATTGTTAATAATTCATGAAATATTGCAAATTTTTCAGAATGCAGACAGTAGTTTATTGTAATTTTATTTTTATCCTTTCAGAATATTTGAAAACAGAAAACGTTTCTTCCACAAACTGTAAAATCATGACCCAAATTGTCATGTTTCCTTTGCTTCCGGGAATAAAGGTGGAACGATTTCAATTTGATACAGAACATATGTGGTTCACCAGTGAGAAAAGAAAGGCGTATCTGAAGGAATTAATAAACCTTCCCAAGGAAGAATTAAAGTGCATTCTGTGGTTTACGAATGAATATAGTTATGGAAATGGCTTCCCGGATTTTGGAGTACCTTCGCTATTATTGTCAACTTCAGAATATACGCATAAATTTGGTGAAAGTAAGAACTGTGCCATAACATTTTCCGGAAAGAGAGTTAATACTGTTATGCTGAAAATAATGGATAAATTTCCTTACGGCAGGATCAAATCGAAATTCATGAGAGAAATTACGAAAGTTAAAGATAATAAACTGGATCCTTACAAATGTGTAGCTCTGATCTTCACCAATGAGGATCACACACTACAAATTCAAAACAATATTTTGTTCTTGTTTAAAGAAACCTTTCCCAACATTCCAGTTCTCTTATTTTCAGAAGAGATTCTAATGGATATACCAACATTTCGTAAAACGACTTATCGCGAGGAAGATTACTGGATACTTTCTAATTACTATATTAAGCGTACGGATGTTGCTGTGATAAAAATTCTACTAATTTGGTTAAACTAAATTCTGAATAAGTACTAAAGAACTTCTACATTTTTAATTTTTTGTTTATTTTTCTGTTTGTTTTGTATTTACACACTGTTTAAGCATGTAAGTCAAAAAAATAAAAATTTTAGATTTATGTTTGTATTTTCTTAGTTATAAGAAACTCAACCGTCAAATTATAAGCAGATCTTTCGGATATATTTTCATATCTCACAACTTAAAGAAATGATTTAAGCATAAACTGAAAGAAGAGAAATGTGATGATCTAACTCAGGTCTCGGCAACCTATGACTCGCGGGTCATCGAATGACCCATTTCATAATTTCAAGTGACCTACTTGAGTTCCGAAAATAAAGTATAATATATAAAAATAAATTATAAAACATAAATATGAAACGATCATTTGAAGAATACATAAAAAAATAAACTGAAAATAAACAATAGCAATAACATTTTTGTTTCATTACAAAGTTGCAGTAACGAACATGCATTATTATTTTTGAAAAATAAAAATTGTAACATAATTTCAAGGAGAAATCGATAAGGTGTGGCAATGCCGATCCATAATTATAATTTTAATTTTTACGTTTAAAGTTTAAAGCGTATTTTAATTATATTCTCAATAAAATTTATCTTATTATTCACCAAAAAAAGACCCGAAACATCTTAATACACATATTTTGATTGATTTTGACTCGCAACCAAAAAAGGTTACCGATCGCTGATCTAACTATTATGAATATATCACTACATACCAGTATTTAAAGTCACGAATGTTTGATTCATTTGTAAATTATATTTATATTTACTGTAAATGAGTGAAGTATATATAAAATAGATAATTTTAATGAAAATTAAATATTTGTGATGGTGTTGCATTTCATATTTGGCGAAAATTCTTTTTATCAAATGACAAACAGTAACAACAGAAAATAATTTTGAGCATCTCATTCTGAAATGAATAACGTTAGTGAATGAATTATAGCTATCAGAGTAATATTTACGATAGATAGTTTCATTTCATCTAGACACTAAAATTATGCAATATCACATTTAGTAACTGAACACGCTATTTAAATATATATTACAATAGAAAATAAGGCAGTAGATCTATACCCCGTCTCACTCTCAACTGATAGTGACGTCAGAAAAGACGTCATTAACCGGCGAAGTGCTAAAAAATGCTAAAAACGTACCACTCCGCTGCCGGTGTTGATGTTGTCGTCTGATCAGGTTAGCTGTGGATGCTTTTTTTCACATTTATATCTATATTTATATTTTATATAATTTACAATAATTCATTATTTGAATAATAGAAAAATAAACTTTTCTCTTTGCACTTTCCTCTCACGTTATTTCTCGCGTTCGAGTAAGAAGCCATTTTATCAAATACGGTAATCTCGTTACCGTATTTTATCAAATACGGTAATCTCGTTAGTGGACGATCGCTAGACCTATATTTCTATCCGGTGATTGTCACCAGTACATTACTGAAATTATTTACAACTATAAAAAAGTATTAAAAACTATGTACTTGATATGAAATTAAAACCTATTGCAAAGGAAATAATTCTGCGATTTATTTTTTGAAGCGGATAGTTACAACCAAAGATCGCGTAACGTCACTATCAGTTGAGAGTGAGACGGAGTATAGATATATTTAGTAGTGTAGATAAATCGAAACCACGAAAACCACAAAAGCAACTCCAATGGCGACTATGAATGTTAGAATCTTAAAGATAAATGAAATGTGCTACAAAAAAGTTCCATAGATCTAGTACACTTTTAATTTATTCAACTGGCAACAAAAGCGAAAAGTATCTAGAAACATATCTAGTACCAAATTATGTTGACACTAGTTAGCCTCTGGTTAATACGTGTCCAAATACACCAACAACGAAACACATTTTTGTATCTGTTAAATTTGAGATTTTTCATTTATTTAGCACATAGGCCTACTTATATACAATGTAATTTGTTTGTTTTTTTTCCTCCAGACCAAACTTTCAAATTTTCTTTACATAAAACTAGTATAGGTAAATATTAGTATAGGTAGTTATATAGGTAATAATTATAATTGTTATCTTTAAATAAAAATAATTATAATTTCTGAAATGAATAATATATTATTTAAATTTTGAAATAAATTAAATATTAATTACATGCAACGTTTATATAGCTTCGGCTGGTCGAATGCGAACTAAACCGGCTGATTGGGGAATAGCCAATATTTTTCGATTGGAGAAGCCAGAAGTTGAAGTAAAATAATAAAAAGAAGTGTACCAACATAAATAGGAAGTAAACTATGATAATTTAAAAAGTTATAATGAGATTAGGATTTATTTTTCTAAAAGACCCGATTAAAGTCTCAAAGCGAGAAAAAATAGTAATGGCGGCACTTCCGCTCCCGGAAAGTTGGCACATGCGCATAAACATGGACTTCACACGCTTATTTGTTTATTATATACGATAATTTGGAATTGAAGTTTATATTGAAAAAACTGTATTAATAAAGAAAAATTAATTTCGTTATGAAATATTTATTATAAACTTTTGATTATCACAATCGTGCTTGCCATTGTTTGTGTAGGATGGATCATATGCGCTTTTATTTGTCATAATCCGATCGAGGGGGTATTTCTCAACAAATATAAACCATCACTTCTCTACATTAAGAGGTGTTTGATCATATGCGCTTTTATTTGTCATAATCCGATCGAGGGGGTATTTCTCAACAAATATAAACAATCACTTCTCTACATTAAGAGGTGTTTGGACAGATTCTATTTTTATAAAACGTTTCTTTTCACGTATAACTTCATTTATCAACACGAGAAGAGACATTTCTCGTAAGTGTTGCTTATATATTATAAAAATGCCGTAGAGAGAATAAAGATATCTACGTATAACTTCATTTATCAACACGAGAAGAGACATTTCTCGTAAGTGTTGCTTATATACTATATTATAAAAATGCTGTAGATAGTTTATTGTTATCTATATAGTTCGATGTAATTAACGATCATCTAATTTCCTTTCAATTTCTGTTCTTTGACACTGATGCATATAAATAAATCTCATCACTTTCACAAAGCAATATTATTATGATATTTCAAAAATTAGATGGATTAAACTTCTACTACAGAAAAACAAATTCTTTAAAAAAGCAATTTTATTTCTTAAATAATAATATAATCTAATTTAGAATTATCTGTATTCTTCTTTGAAGTAAGTCCTTTAAATTTTAAATTAAATAGAAATAACTACAAATATAAACCAGTTGCTTTCTACAAAATTTAGTATGATATATATAAAAATTACATTAATTTTCAGTAGAAATCTGAGATAGTTTTCGCATTGTGGTCTATCAATGGTTTAGTTTTATAAGTTTCATAGAAAAATTAAATAAAGCTGTGATTATATTCAATTATTAATAACGTCTTAAGTACATTTACGGCCTTATTCACCAAACAGGATCGAGATCGTGTCTAATCCTCGATCACAGAATCTGAGATCGAGTTGGAAGCTGGATCGAGATTCTGTTAATATTCACGAATGGAATTATCCGATCCGAGAGACGATCTCCTACTATTAGTAAACCGTCATATTACTGGTTTAAAATATCACATGCTAATGATGTCATGCTGAAACTGCAGTACTTTCAGAAACATATCAGATTATAGATGTTAAATTTTGTGTATTCTTACCATGGAAAAAATCAACAAATATTTACTCTATTTGAAAAAGAAGTACTATTAGAAAGATGAGCATGATTCGATCTCGATCCTTACTTCAATCCGAACAAACTGTTGGATCAAGTTTTGTGTCCAATGCTGGGTTCAAAATCCTGGTCAATACGAAACTATAGACTGATCCAGGATCGTAGTTGATCTCGATTTCGATCCTGTTTGCTCAATACGGCCGTTAAAACATTATAATATGAGAAAGCTTTTCCCTATCAAATGAGAAAGTTTCCTTAATTATATATTTATATTTAGTTTAGAATATATTTTATTAATATTTCAGAAAAAGATTTGAAAATATCTGAAATCGATACCGAAATTTCTATTGTTTATTCGGATATAACGCGATTGAACCAATACATTTTATTGCGAAATTTATCGACATTTTAAAATTCGTAAATATGGATAGCATTGTAGATATTATTAGCATATCAGAAGCGTTAGAATATTTCCTCGAAAATATCTATATATAAACGAAAATAACTTAAAAAAATTTTCATATATTTTTACAATATTCTTCAATTTTCGTTAAATTTTTCCGGTTAAACGTCCATCATTTTCATTTGTCTAGAATCATCTCTATACTTCTTCGAAGTAAGTCCTTCAAAATTAACATAAATAATAATAACTATAGACATATAAGGATTTGCAGAAAAATTTCCTTAAAATTAAATAGTAGTGTTTTTTACGAAAATTTTATAGCATATATATGGATTTCTTTAATTTTGAGTGGAAATATAAGATTGTTTTCACATTATAGTCTATCGAAGGAATTAGTTTTATAAAATTTATATATTCCTTAACTGAAATTGCCGTAAATAGTCAGTTTTTTAATGAATTGGTAGATAATTTTTACAATATTATAATATGAAAACGCTTAATACGACAGAGAGGATTAGTTAAATAAGTGATAATATTAAGTTTACTATGTATTTTAATAGATTTTCAGAAAATAAATTAAAAGGAAACTGGAATCCTTTCCAAAATTTTCATTCTGTCGTCGAGAAACATTCGAATAAACCAATAATTTATTATGCTAATTTATATAGCAAAATGCTAAATATATAGCAAAAACATATTTTAACTTCACTGAAGCGATAAATAATTTCCATCAAAATATCTGTATATAGCCGAAAATAATTTAATTTTTTTTGAAATATTTGTAACAATGAGAGAATACATTGTTATGTTGTTAATAATATTCTTTATCTCTCCGTTAAATCTCTACTGGATATACGTTCATCAATCGTTTATCTCTAGAATTAACTTCATCTTTCTCAGAAGTAAGTCCAGTAAAGTTTAAATTAAATATAAATTAACTATAAATGTATACACATTTGCATAAATCATATCATTGAATTTAAGACAGTAGTATTTTAGCGAAAATGTAATGCAAAAAAATCAGGATTTCTTTAATTTCGAGTAAAAATCTCACATCGATTTCTCACTGTGATTTATACTCTGAATTAATTTTTACAACCCTATAGATATCTGAATAAAATCGCAAATTGTCGTCAGTTATAAAAAAAGATCTTAGGTATTTTTACGAAATTATAATATGAAAACACTTTATTCTATTCGACAGAAAAAGATTCCTTAATAATTTATTTATATTCAGTTCTGATTGTGTGTTATATGTATATCAGAAAATATATTTTGAATGTATCTGGATTCCTTTCCGAAATTTCAGATGCATATTCTAAAATAGTTCGACTAGACCAATACATATGTAAATTTATCTAAATTTTCATATATAAAAAAACTGCTAAATACAAATAGCAAATACAGTGGTACCTCGGATCACGAACGTCTCGGTTCACGAACAAATCGGTTTACGAACACCATTTGCGAACAAATTTTGCTTCGCTTTACGAACGATGCTTCGGTTCACGAACACACACGCACGGAGTGTATGGAGCGCACGTGACTCGCGGAGCACAAAACCCTGCGCACAGCCTCGCCCCCAGCAGCAATCCAGTTCGCCCAGCTCATATGGGTACAGTAAAGTTCCAACAAGTATTGATATTTTAGTTTTTTTCTTTATTTAATTAAATTTATCCCTTATTATAGCTCCCAAAAAAGTTAAAAGTATTAGTGAAGGTGGTGTTAAACATGCTTTCTTCTAATATTACTGTTATATTTATTTCCTTTCTGTATTATTTCCACACATAAAGCCATAACATGTTAAAAATTTTTTCTAGGACAAAAAACGTATTATTTGGATTTACATTAATTGCAATGGGAAAAATTGATTCGGATTACGAACTTTTCGGATCACGAACAGGATTAAAGAATGGACTGTGTTCGTGAACCGAGGTATCACTGTACATGCTTTTATCAGCAAAGAATCGTTAGAATATTAACACGAAAATATTTCACCATAACCGAAATTTATTTATTAATAATTATCCTAAAGTTTTATAAGAATGTCAGCGTGAATTATTATATTTTTAACAATATTCTTTATCTCTGGTTAAATTTCCTACTGATTATACCCTCATCATTCGTTTATCTCTAGAGCTATCTCCATCTTTCTTAGAATTAAGTCCAGTAAAGTTTAAATTAAATATAAATAATTATAGGTGTATATAGATTTGAATAAATCATTTCATTAATTTAAGAGAGTAGTTTTCTAGAAAAATGTACGGAGTTACGTTAGTTTGATTAAGCCGCCATATCCTCATGGGATATTCTTTATCTGGCGGAGGTCACTTATAGAGCCATGGTGGGGTCAACAGGACACTTATAGGCTGGCCAACACCCATGGTGGGGTCAACAGGATGGTTGAAGGATGGCTTTGATTAAGCCGCCATATCCTCATGGGATATTCTTTATCTGGCGGAGGTCACTTATAGAGGCCATCATACCCTGGCCAACACCCATGGTGGGGTCAACAGGATGGTTGAAGGATGGTGTTCAACTAGGCGGGCACGGACTCCTTTTGAAAAACTGGTGGTGGGGAACAGGATTTGAATCTGGATCCTCCAGGGTGGTAAGCCACGGCTTTACCCCGCGGGGAAAATCAGGATTTCTTTAATTTCGAGTAGCAATTTGAGATTGATTTCTCACTATTAGTCCAAAAAATTTTTTTCGAATTTTCCAGACCCCAGTAATGACACCTTAGATTTTTTAAAGGTTATAATATAACAGTTACTAATGACACCTTACATTTTTTAAAGGTTATAATATAACAGCACTTTATTGCTTACGACAGAGAAAGATTCCTTAATTGCTGACAATTATCACATACATTTTTATAGGTATTTCCTATAGTACGACTATTTCACTTTGTGAAATATGAATTATTACTTACTTTAACAGGAAAGATTCTATTCAAATGTCAGTTAGAAGAAATCCTTTTGCAGTTCAGGATAACTCCTTACCTTGAAGTCTGTTACAGGGATTATCCTGGTACACACTTCTATGTTTTAAGTGGACTTCCCTATTACCGTGCAAATAGTAGCACACACTGCCTACAAGGTATCGTCTTCGATATCTTCGTCTGCCATGTTATCAACAAACAAGGAGGCGGTGCAAGAGAAAGGTCTAAGTTATTTGGTCGGTTGTGAAGGCCACTATATTTCATTTGCGATCTGCCGAGTAAGTACACACTTCTATGTTTTAAGTGGACTTCCCTATTACCGTGCAAATAGTAGCACACACTCCTTGTTTGTTGATAACATGGCAGACGAAGATATCGAAGACGTACACACTTCTATGTTTTAAGTGGACTTCCCTATTACCGTGCAAATAGTAGCACACACTGCCTACAAGGTATCGTCTTCGATATCTTTGTCTGCCATGTTATCAACAAACAAGGAGGCGGTGCAAGAGAAAGGTCTAAGTTATTTGGTCGGTTGTGAAGGCCACTATATTTCATTTGCGATCTGCCGAGTACACCACACTAGAAACCTGCTTAGGACCCGCTGATGTCACATCGTAGGTAACCTGGTCGACTAGCTTGCTACCAGGCTCAGATTTTATTATGTAAATGTGAGTCTTAATATACTCAAAATTGCTAAACATCGATAGCAAATACAACTTTTTATAATCAGAGGAACGTTAAAATATTTTCTTAAAAATACCAGTTTGTAATCAATAATAATTTAACAATTAATTTTCTTAAATTTTTATAGCAATGTGAGATTATATTGTTGAGCTTTTAACAATACTCTTCAATCCTAGTTATATTTCTTTTGGTTATACGTCTATCATTCTTTTGTCTCTAGAATTATCTCTATTCTTCTTTGAAGTAAATCCTTTAAAGTTTAAATTCAGTAGAAATAGCTATAAATACAGATGGATTTCCATAAACCATTTCATTGAAATTATATTAGCAGTTTTCTTATGAAAATGTATTACGATATATATGGAATTCCTTAATTTTTCAGAAGAAATCTGGTATGTTTTCATTGTAATTGGTTTTATGAGGTTTATAAATACGTTAAGTGATATTGCCGTTATCGTCAGTTACTAATGACACCTTAGATATTTTTACAGGTTATAATATAACAACAGTTTATTGTTTACGACAGCGAAAGATTCCTTAATTGCTAACAATTATATTATACATTTTTATAGTTATTTCCTATAATAAGACTATTCCACATTGTGAAATACAGCTTAATTTGCTATATATAAACCAAAAAATCTCAAACCTAGTAAAATTCTCCTTCAGCCATCAATTACCATTATAATGTCTCATCAATACATTAATAATATTGATAAAGTTAATCTAAAAATTAAATTTTTTTTTTAATTTAATGAAGTAAAATTGTGTTGAAGTGCATCATAGGTTTCATTCCTATAAAATAATAATAAAAAGTAATTTCACATTAAAAATTCATTTCAGTCGAAATTTATATGATAATAAACTAGTAAATGAATCTTGGAATTTTTCATTTGAATAGAATGACACTCGAATTTATGAGGGAGGATGCATGCAAACATGTTCTGATTTAGTAATTTAAAAGCATGTAAACAAACTAGTGATTAATTCTTTAACGATTGGCACATAACATCGTGTTTCAATAAATTCTACTAAATCATATTATGGTTTGAATAAAATTTAATAAGTAATAAAAAATACAATTGCAGATTCTTATATTTACTTAGAGAAAATGATATGTGTGTCACCTAAAATATCTTTAGAGCGCTTTCTGATTAGCCACTACTTCAATTATTTTGGTTTCATAATTTAAACAATATCCATAATTTCAGTAATATTTCTCATAAAGCTATATAATACTAAGAGGTAATTTTAGATTAGATTTTGTAGAATATTTTTTGATTTATTTTAAACTCATTTACTCCTTAATCAGTTGAAAGGATACAACAGTTCAAATGATCATACTTACTTTTAGTTTTTGCTTATAATTATTCAATTGTAATCATACAATAGAATTATGCAATGCAAATATTACAGCTTTATTAATATGTTTTTCAGCTTTAAAAGGATTCAGCTAGGAAAAGCTTTAAATTGCATTCAGTAAGTTCGTCTCCTTATACATTAGTTTCCTTAATAGCTCACTCTTGTATCGTTTCTTTGTCAGATTTTCATTAAAATAATTCGTTAATGATGCTCGTCAATAATTGATATCGTATTAAAAAAACATTGATTAAAGTACTGTGTATGCTCTAGGTACTCTTCTAGTTACGAACATAATTCGTACGTAAGTTTACCGTAACTCAGACACTGCTATTATCTTTTGCTCAAAAAAGGACGGAATAATTTTATATACGGTATGTTGTAAAATATACCATATATAAAACACAATATACCTTATATTGTATTTCACAAATTGTTCAGACACTGCTATTATCTTTTGCTCAAAATGGACGGAATAATTTTATATACGGTATATTGCAAAATATACCATATATGAAATATACGGTATATTGTAAAATATACCATATATTTCATATGAAATATATATGAAACACAATATACCTTATATTGTATTTCACAATTTCACCAAATAAAAGTTTCTTTTTTCACAAATTTTAATGAGAAATTTTAAATATTAAGTGACTTTTAGTAAATTCCGCCTAATTTATTTTAAACGGTTTGCATAAAATATATTGATTAAATAATTGATATTCTCTTTTTATTGAAGAATGATCAAGAATTTTATCAATGATATTTTTAATGGTATATATTTTATATGATTTTCAAAATAGATTTCGCAATCTATATTTTTGTTTTTTTCCAGGAAGAAGTATTCAATTCTCTATCAAACAGTAGATAAACACCACAATATTTCAAATAATTATTTCTGAATGGATTGCTTCAACAAATAATGCAATTTGGCAATATACTATTACAACGTGATGTCTCCTACTGAATTCTTACCCATTAATAATCGTATAACATGTCATTTATAATTGGTAATGTTTTTGGATCCATCACTTATTTATGGTTCATAGATTGGTTTATAAATTCATGGTTACTCTCGATCTTAGATAGATATTAGATTAATTATTCATCATAAGTACCTGTCCCACTATTATAAATTAATATATAAGCTAAAAGGCAGGCGCATACGAAATTATAAAACGTATGTCATTTTTTCTTTGATCACTATATTTACCGTATATATATATTAAGTAACTTATTTCGGAAATACCTAATAACTATAAACGATGATCAATCAACCAGAAACTAATTTGTCAGATATTTATTATAGAACAGCAAATTTATCCACTGTTATCTACATTTAAAATATTTGGATTAGAATTTCTAGATTCAAATGAATGCGTGAAGGAAACAAAAACATCTACAACTAAAATTTTCTTAAAATACACGCATATACTTGAAATAATTCTATGGATGTCGCCTATTTTTCTGATTTCAATGGCGTTTGGTAAAAATGTTCCGTGTGGAAAAGCAATTTCCATATTTGGCAATTATGCAATTCATGCCAATTTTACCCTGCTGTGTCTTTCAGTATACATAGCTATACATTACAGCATCATAAAAAGAAGGAAGATATCCCTCCATTATAAAATGAATATATATAATGATGAAAAGAAATTCATTCAAAAAAAAGAAATATTCTTGCAAGTATTTCTTATCTTGTTAGTCAGTCTTTTCATTGCGATTTTGATTACGACGTCTCTGATGACCTATTATCAATTGAAAGTTGAAAGAGTGAGTGATGTTGAAGTTTTATGTTGTTCCATATTCTGGCAGGTATACTTAACTTACGTCAGACACTGCTATTATCTTTTGCTCAAAATGGACGGAATAATTTTATATACGGTATATTGTAAAATATACCCTATATGAAACACAATATATCTTATATAGTATTTCACAAATTGACCAAATAAAAGTTTCTTTTTTCACAAATTTTTGAGAAATTTTAAATATTATGTGACTTTTAGTAAATTCCGTATAATTTATTTTAAACGGTTTGCATAAAATATATTGATTAAATAACTGATATTCTCTTTTTATTGAAGAATTATCAAGAATTTTATCAATGATATTTTTAATGGTATATACTGTATTTATATGATTTTCAAAATATAATTCGCAATCTATTTTTTTTTGTTTTTTTCCAGGAAGAAGTATTCAATTCTCCATCAAACAGTAGATAAAGACCACAATATTTCAAATAATTATTTCTGAAAGGATTGCTTCAACAAATAAAGCAATTTGGCAATATAATGTTACAACCTGATGTCTCCTACTGAATTCTTACCCATTAATAATCGTATAACATGTCATTTATAATTGGTAATGTTTTTGGATCCATCACTTATTTATGGTTCATAGATTGGTTTATAAATTCATGGTTACTCTCGATCTTAGATAGATATTAGATTAATTATTCATCATAAGTACCTGTCCCACTATTATAAATTAATATATAAGCTAAAAGGCAGGCGCATACGAAATTATAAAACGTATGTCATTTTTTCTTTGATCACTAAATTTACCGTATTTATATACATAAATTGATTAACATATAAAACTTCACAATTAAAATAATAAATTGAATTATACTATTTTAAAGAATAAATTTGTAAATCCGCGGCCTCACAAGATATCCCTCCATTATAAAATGAATATATATAATGATGAAAAGAAATTCATTCAAAAAACAGAAATATTCTTGCAAGTATTATCTTGTTAGTCAGTCCATTGCGATTTTGATTACGACGTCTCTGATGACCTATTATCAATTGAAAGTTGAAAGAGTGAGTGATGTTGAAGTTTTATGTTGTTCCATATTCTGGCATGTATACTTAACTTACGTAATATGTCATATAATGTCAGTTCTTATATCTTCTTTCATAGTTCTCTTAATTATGGGTAAGAGACATGTAGAATTATCTAAACAGCTGGAAATAAAAAGATTTGCTAATGTAGTATTTCTGCAAGATATAATGGAGAAACATTTAGAAATATGGGAATTTTTTCAATATGTGAACGAACAATGGGAACTACTTTTACCCCTTATCTATATTCACTTCGTCTACCTTCATGCTTTTTCTTGTACGGGGCTATATTTTTGGATATGAATTCAATTTTACGTCACCTCATTGCCATCTTTGCATTATTATTATTTTCTGGAAGTTTGATAACTGCTAGAGCATTATCCGTATTATCTTCAGTGGTATGTATTTTTAAGTATAAAGAATATTGCTACAAAGATATACGAGTGATAAATTTTGTATCGTTTTCAGATATATGATAATTTCATCTCAATTGGAAAATTTTTCATCAATGCCTCTTACAGTTAAATATAAATTTAAAGTAGGTAATCAGTTTTATTTATTTTTTTATCATTATGTATATGCTTAAACGTCATCCATAACAGATTATTGGATTCATGAAGAGATTCGGAGGAAGACCAATGGGAATATCATTAGCCGGATTTTTCTTTCTCAAAAGAGAATTTTTCATACGAGTGAGAGTTATTTAAATTTATTTTTAATAATTTATTTACATATAAGACAGCATAAAATTGTTAATAATTAATTAATTTATTGATTTGATCATCTGGTATTATAAAAATACTAGAATAATTTTAGAATTTAATTGAGTAATGCTTTATTTATCTATTGCAGGTGGTGAGTGGTAAGTATTCTGCTTTCTCAACTCTACTTCAGTTAACTGGAGTAATTGGTCAAAAGAAATGTCACCATAGAATTCCTACAAGTGTTCTCACTAGGAATGAAAGTCTATCTTAAATTTCAGAAGACATTTTAACTTTCTTTACATTTCCGAAGGAACATTTTAAATGATAATTATATGTTAAAATGAAGATAAAATGTGAATGATATCATTAGCTATTTCTTTCAAGCCAGCTTATATAACCATGCTTAAATATCTGAGATTTAAAAGCATTTTGTGAGTGCAATTCCAAAAATTAGATTCATAACTGTATATTGTATCGCAATGAAAAAAGTTAGAAAAATTAGGTCATCCGAAAAGTGATGTCATTTTTTTATACAGTAATTGTTGAAACATGTCTCACTTTGTCTAAACATAATTTTTAAATCATTCACAAGTTGGAAATGTTATTGATTCAAATGGAGAATATATACTGGATTAAATTAGCAAGTGATTTATCTTTTACATTCTTTCAAAACTAATGCTGAAAACAACTTTGCTTTAGGCATGTACTAGCATTTATTCAAATTAAAGTTATTTAATATTTTCGCATATGTTTAATTGAAAGAATTATATATATAAAGTTCGAAAACATATATTAAAATTAGTCAGACTGCGTGGAGTTTCTGTTACATATTACAATTTATTTTAGTGTTTTTTTATGACAGCTGCTACATCAGCACAATGGTGAAACCAGAAATTTAGCAAAGCGGTGCAAATAAGCCAACAAAGTAACAATGACTCAGCACAATGGTGAAACCAGAAATTTAGCAAAGCGGTGCAAATAAGCCAACAAAGTAACGAATAAAACTGAATATATGCATATTGTTACGAATAAAAATGAATGTATGAATTATATTTTTTATTAGAGGAGTGACTAAACTAATATTAGTAGTAGGAGGTACAATTATTCCCTTGCACTTTCTTTAGCTGCATCATTGCATCAGGATAATTGAGGCACCTTAATTAGTTTATTATGAATTTGTTATTAGAAAACATGAACAGATATTGTGCCAATAATTTTTAATTATGTGTAAAAAATAATATAATCGAAATGTATGGAATAAAGTCTTTCTGAACTTTAGAATTGCTATTTTCATCACTGTGAAAGCTACGAATTTGCCCCCCCAACGAAGACAGAGTCGGGAATTTGGAAGAAAGGGGAGATGTACGACGACAGTTCAATCGATCTGCAGACCTTCGTCCTCAATAACAATAAATCGCTGAGAATGCTTACAGGTGTACGCCGAATAGACGTGAATCCGACACCTGCTCGGCTAACGTTCAGAGAAGTAAACATCTTCGTCCTCTCCCGGAAAAAAGGTGAGAGAAAGGTCACGGGTATGTAAGAGCCCGCCCCGCCCTCGATCGCCGCTAGCTTCACTTCTACTCTTGTACTACCCGTCCACTGTTCGTACTAATTCTATCACTACGCTCGATTTAATCAACCTCCGCTTTATCGACAATTGTCCGCTAGTGTCGTACGCTTCAGCTTTCCACTTTGGAGAACCCGGAAATGGATTGGCTACGTGGAAACGCTTCGGCTTTCCACTCTGGAGGACCCGGGTTCGAATCTCGGGTCCCACTCCTTGAAAATATTTATCATGGGGTCCGGGCCCAGCCCGTCGATCCCCTGTCTCAGGTCCCACCCCTTGAAAATATTTATCATGGGGTCCGGGCCCGACCCCTCGATCCCCGTCCTCCACAATCGGCTGACCTCTCCGCAGGGGTGGGCAGCCTGTGGAAGGGCTTGTTTCGCTCACCACATAGTATTCTACCAGAAAGACCCCTCCGCAGGGGTGGGCAGCCTGTGGAAGGGCTTGTTTCGCCCAGCCCCTCCGCAGGGATGGGCAGCCTGTGGAAGGGCTTGTTTCGCCCCGCCTCCGCAGGGGTGGGCAGCCTGTGGAAGGGCTTGTTTCGCCCCGTCTCCGCAGGGGTGGGCAGCCTGTGGAAGGGCTTGTTTCGCCCCGCCACATACTATTCTACCTGAATGGAGTGTGGCGTCATCTGTTGACAAAAAAAAATTGTTCGCTAGTTCTGTAGTCATCTGTTCTCAACATTCCTTCTATTTTTCTTACCTTGTGTATTTTTTATTCATTATCCTTCCAAGCCGCCTTGATCTCCAGGCCGCTACGATCTTCTCGGAATCCTCCGATTGAATGAACGAGATCCACCCAAGTCCTGGGGAAGTGATAATAAATCCGTGCCTGTCTTCTCTCCAGAGCTGAGAAAAGGAATGATCCATCAGCTGTATCCACGAGTGATTGGAATATCTTCATCGGAGTATCAAGGACTAAAGTCTATTAATTGTATTTGGACTAAAGACTGTTTGTGTCGGTGTTCGTCATCAATCGTCATCCACTCTTTGGAATTGTAATCAAGAGATGAAATCTCAAAAATCTCTCTATACATGATAAAGGAAGTTGTTCTTGTTGAACGTCGTCTCTATTTTATCCGCTGACCCTCATTACCCATCCTTATGCGCGCCTCATATCGCTCTTTAGTCCAACTCCTGTAAATATCGTCCTCGGGCCTTACATCACTAAAGATGATTAAACGGGAAGATAATAATTCCACCTGTTCCAAAGAAAACAAATATTTTAGTTTCAAATTATTTGAATAAATGGATTGTTGTGAATAATATAAAGTAATGAAGATTATAAAAAATAAACAAGTTTTTTAAACTAATAAATAAAATAAATACTGTTTATTGATTCACAAAATGCAGAATTGAAATTTCTTATAGATAACAATGTTAGGAGATATTCTCTTTTGAGTTTTGTTTATATAATCATACTGATTGAACAATTTTAATAAACATTTGTGTATATTTAAATCGTATGTGTCTCAGCTATCTTGAATTAAATATGTAATACAGCTTTTAACTTTAATTAAACAAGTATATGAGAAGGAAATATTCAAATCATAAAAATCTTGATTAAAATGAAATAGACTTAATTTTTTTATAATAATTTAAAAATGATATCTGTGTAATGCAGTCATATAGAACCTTCACTGTATAATAATATCGTTATGCAGTGAAGCACTTGGAATAGTTTTTTTTTTCTTGCAACTTTCAAATGTTTAATGAAATAATTTCTTCTTCGTTTGTTGCAAACTGTTACGCACGATATTAGATAATTTTAATCGAATTAGTTAAGATGAAGCCAACTTTTCCATTACTCCATTTTATATCTTCAAAAATTCAAATGAGCAGTTCTGATAAATGAAGATACATTCGAGATATTGCTGCAACAACATCATTGAATATCAAGGATATTCTCATTTTGAAAATAATAAAGATTCTCAAAATAATTTATTACGTGTTAGTGAAATAATATAAATATTATATAAAATCCAAATTTAAACTTTAATCAATACAGTAATATTATTATTATTAATATTAGAAACACAAAATATGCTGCTAGAGCATTATCCGTATTATCTTCAGCGGTATGTATTTTTAAGTATAAAGAATATTGCAACAAAGGTATACTAGTAATAAATTTTGTATCGTTTTCAGATATATGATAATTTCATCTCAATTGGAAAATTTTCTTCAATGCCTCTTACAGTTAAATATAAATTTAAAGTAGGAAATCAGTTTTATTTATTTTTTTTATCATTATGTATATGCTTAACTGTCATCCATAACAGATTATTGGATTCATGAAGAGATTCGGAGGAAGACCAATAGGAATATCAGTAGCCGGATTTTTCTTTGTCAAAAGACAGTTTTTCATACGAGTGAGAGTCATATAAATTTATTTTTTATAATTTATTTATATATAAGACAGCATAAAATTGTTAATAATTAATTAATTTATTGATTTGATCATCTGGTATTATATAAATACTAGAATAATTTTAGCATTTAATTGAGTAATGCTTTATTTATCGCTTGCAGATGGTGAGTGGTATGTATTCCGTTTTCTCGACTCTACTTCAGTTAACTGGAGTAATTGGTCCAAAGAAATGTCACCATAGAATTTCTACAAGTGTTCTCACCAGGAACGAAACTCTCTCTTAAATTTCAGAAGACATTTTAACTTTCGTTACATTTTCCGAAGGAACATTTTAAATGATAATTATATGATGGAATGAAGAAAAAATGTGAATGATATCATTAGCTATTTTTTCTAGCCAGCTTATATAACCAAGCTTAAATATCTGAGATTTAATACAATTTGTGTGAGTGCCGAAGGAACATTTTAAATGATAATTATATGATGGAATGAAGAAAAAATGTGAATGATATTATTAGCTATTTTTTCTAGCCAGCTTATATAACCAAACTTAAATATCTGAGATTTAATACAATTTGTGTGAGTGCAATTCCAAAAATTAGATTGATTAACTGTATATTGTATCGTAACGAAAAAGAAATATCAGGTCATCCCAAAAGTGATGTCATTTTTTATACTTTAATTGCTGAAACATATCTCATCTTGTCTAAACATAATTTTTAAAGCATTCATAACGTTGGAAATGTTACTGATTCAAATGGAGGGTATATACTGGATTAAATTAGTAAGTGATTTATCTTTTACATTCTAAAACTTAATGCTGAAAACGACTTTGCTTTTGGCATCTCCTGATATTTATTCAAATTAAGTTTATTTAATATTTACGCTTATGTTTAATTGAAAGAATTTTATAGGGCATATATAAAGTTCGAAAATATAATATATTAAAATTAGTCAGACTGCGTAGAGTTTCTGGTATATATTAAAATTTATTTCATATTTTTAATGTCAGCTGCTACATCAGCACAATGGTGAAACCAGAAATTTAGCAAAGCGGGTGCAAATAAACCAAATAAGACAACAAAACAGCAATGGCGTATTGTTACGAATAAAAATGAATGTATGAATTATGTTTTTTATTAGAGGAGTGACTAAACTAATATTAGTAGCAGGAGGTACAATTATTCCCTTGCACTTTCCTTGGCTGCACCATTACATCAGCATAACTGAGGCACCTTAGTTTATTATGAATTTGTTATTAGAAAAGATGAACATATATTGTGCCAATAATTTTAATTATATGTAAAAAATATTATACTGTAATCGAAATGTATAAAATAAAGTCTTTCTGAACTTTAGAATTGCTATTTTCATCACTTTGAGGGCCACGAATTTGCTCCCCCCGAACGGACACAGAGTCGGGGAAAAAAGGGAAGAAAGGGAGACGCTATATTAAAACAAACGCGAAAACAAAATACGACGACAGTTCGAATTGCAGTTCGATCGACGAGACCTTCCTCCTCAATAACAATAAATTGCTGAGAATGCTTACATCATGTGTCCGCCGAATAGAAGTGAATCCGACTCCTGGCTCGGCGAACGTTCAGAGAAGTAAACATCTTCGTTCTTTCCCGGGAAAAAATTACACAGAGTCGGGGAAAAAAGGGAAGAAAGGGAGACGCTATATTAAAACAAACGCGAAAAGAAATACGACGACAGTTCGAATTGCAGTTCGATCGACGAGACCTTCGTCCTCAATAACAATAAATCGCTGAGAATGCTTACATCATGTGTCCGCCGAATAGAAGTGAATCCCACTCCTGGCTCGGCGAACGTTCAGAGAAGTAAACGTCTTCGTTCTTTCCCGGGAAAAAAATGAGAGAAAGGTCATGGGTATGTAAGAGCCTCCGCCGCCCTCGATCTGTGCTTGGTTCACTTCTACACTTATACTACCCGTCCACTGTTTGTACTAGTTCTATCACTACACTCGATTTAATCGACCTCCGCTTGATGGACAATTGTCCGCTAGTTCTGAAGTCATCTGTTCTGAACATTCCTCCATTTTTCTTACCTTGTGTATTTTTTATTCATAATCCATCCAAGCCGCCTTAATCTCCAGGCCGCGAAGATCTCGGAATCTTCCGATTGAATGAACGAGATTCGTCCAAGTCCTGGGGAAGTGATAATAAATCCGTGCCTGTCTTCTTTCTAGAGCAGAGAAAATGAAGACTGTGGAAGCAACGATTCGTCAGCTGTATCCACGAGTGATATGAATATCTTCGTCGGTGTATCAAGGACTAAAGTCTATTAATTGTATTTGGACTAAAGACTGTTTGTGTCGGTGTTCGTCATCAATCGTCATCCACTCTTTGGAATTGTAATCAAGAGATGAAATCTCAAAAATCTCTCTATACATGATAAAGGAAGTTGTTCTTGTTGAACGTCGTCTCTATTTTATCCGCTGACCCTCATTACCCATCCTTATGCGCGCCTCATATCGCTCTTTAGTCCAACTCCTGTAAATATCGTCCTCGGGCCTTACATCACTAAAGATGATTAAACGGGAAGATAATAATTCCACCTGTTCCAAAGAAAACAAATATTTTAGTTTCAAATTATTTGAATAAATGGATTGTTGTGAATAATATAAAGTAATGAAGATTATAAAAAATAAACAAGTTTTTTAAACTAATAAATAAAATAAATACTGTTTATTGATTCACAAAATGCAGAATTGAAATTTCTTATAGATAAAGAAGATCTTCAATGTTAGGAGATATTCTCTTTTCAGTTTTGTTTATATAATCTTACTGATTGAACAATTTTAATAAAAATTTGTGTATATTTAAATCGTATGTATCTCAGTTATCTTGAATTAAAAATAATTCCACCTGTTCCAAAGAAAACAAATATTTTAGTTTCAAATTATTTGAATAAATGAATTGTTGTGAATAATATAAAGTAATGAAGATTATAAAATTAAACGAGTTTTTTAAACTAATAAATAAAATAAATACTGTTTATTGATTCACAAAATGCAGAATTGAAATTTGTTATAGATAACAATGATAGGAGATATCCTCTTTTGAGTTTTGTTCTTATATTCTTACTGATTGCGACAGATTTAATAAAAAGTTGTATTAATATATATTTAAATCCTATGTGTCTTACTATCATTGAATTGAATATGTAATGCAGCTTTTAACTTTAATTAAACAAGTATATGAGAAGGAAATATTCAAATTATAAAAATCTTGATTAAAATGAAATAGACTTAATTTTTTTATAATAATTTAAAAATGATACCTGTGTAATGCAATCATATAGAACCTTCACTGAATAAAATAAATACTGTTTATTGATTCACAAAATGCAGAATTGAAATTTCTTATAGATAACAATGTTAGGAGATATTCTCTTTTGAGTTTTGTTTATATAATCATACTGATTGAACAATTTTAATAAACATTTGTGTATATTTAAATCGTATGTGTCTCAGCTATCTTGAATTAAATATGTAATACATTTTTTTTTTTTCTTGTAACTTTCGAATGTTTAATGAAATAATTTCCTCTTCGTTTGTTGCAAACTGTTACGCATGGTATTAGATAAATTTTAATCGAATTAGTTAAGATGAAGCCAACTTTTCCATTACTCCATTCTATATCTTCAAAAATTCAAATGAGCAGCTTTGATAAATGAAGATATATTCGAGTTATTGCTGCAACAACATCATTGAATATCCCTCATATTCTCATATCGAAAACTATTAAAGATTCTCAAAATATTTTATTACATGTTAGTGAAGTAATATAAATATTATATAAAATCCAAATTTAAAGTTTAAGCAACACGGTATTATTAATATTAGAAACACAAAATATATGCATCACAGATTGATTTACTGAAAAAAGAAAAATATATTACAGAATGAATGACTAAAGAATGGAAGATAGCACAGATTGAATAATTTGTAAAAAATATCACAGATTAACAAGTTAATTAATAAAAATCACACAGTTTGATTTATTAATAAAAATATCATATATTGATTAGTTAAATATATATATATTAGAGAGAGATTATTTGTTAAAATATTTCAGAATTAAAGAAGATTATTTAATATTACAAACTGATTAATTATTCGAAATATATCTTAGATGACTAAATTATTTAAAAATTATATATCATTCATCATTACGAAGTCAGTGTAAAGAGCTATGTGTAAGAACTTTAGCACTCAACATGGAAATAAGTTATTACCTCGTAAGCGCTGCTAGTAAAATAAATTAAGTAATGCTATTAAATTACAAATAGTAATGCTATTAAGATCTCAGCAACCACTTCAATCTGAAGGACAGCCGCTGCAGAGATAGTCATGCAAATCTTCACCCATATCGCTGAACATAGGTCGTTACCAGGTACTGACAGCTGGACCAGCAGAGTTCGGAGAACCTTTCATAGAAGTTTAGGGGTCTTAGATTCTGCATAAATTGTATCTGACCCTCCTGCTCGGTTTCACAGTTAAGGCTGCTACACAGGGGAAATACCATATGAAAGTTCATGATCGGATTTAGTCATCCAAAAATATCTGATATACTAATTACTAAAACATATCAGAGATAGATTGCAAGATGCATCAGATTTTTAGCAGTTAATAAAAAATTACTATAAATTGATTAAATATTAAAAAATATATTACAAATTTGTCGGTTAGTAAAACATATATCAGAAAAACTATTAATCAATTAAAATTATATCACAAATGGATTAATTAGTAAAATCGTATTAGTTTGGCTAATTAATAAAAACACATCATAATAATTATTAAAATATATATCAAATATCACTAGTTAATAAAAAATATATTCACATTTGTTAATTAATAAGACATACATCAAACGATGAATTAGTTAAAAATATTTTATATATCACAATTAGATTACTGGTTAAAAATATATCAAAGTTTGACTAGTTAATAAAAATATCACAGGTTGATTCCTTATTAAAAATGTATCATTTAAAAAAATATTCTATATAAAAGATGGATTAATTATTTAATATATAATAAGAGGATTAAAATATCGCGAGTATATCGAACGAATTGAAATTCTAATGTTCTTATTCGAATATTAGAATGTAATATTCGATTTTTATAAAGTTCCAATTTTGTAACCTGAAGATGGAGAAGAGCACAAAATGATTGTAACTTATGAAACAAAGTTATCCTTGACTACTAATAAGTGTTTAATCTCTACAGATTAACATAGGAGAAATTATGGTTCCAGTCACTAACACAGGAAGCAAGGATATAATTTTAAAATACGGACAATGTGTAGATAGGATAGAAGTGCTGGATCATGATATCAGAATAACTGAAATGAAAAATTTCTAAACAGCTAATATGGAACACGACGAAAAGGTATTAACAGTAAATGCAATAAATCTGAAGAAAAAAAAACATTCTATCAAATGTGTAGATAGGATAGAAGTGCTGGATCATGATATCAGAATAACTGAAATGAAAAATTCTTAAACTGATAATATGGAACACGAGGAAAAGGTATTAACAGTAAATGCAATAAATCTGAAGAAAAAAACATTCTATCACTGCACTAGAGGAAATAAAAATGGACGAAAATATACTATTAGAACAAAAGTAAGAAATTGCGACTGTAATTAATGAATATCGAGATTGTTTTCATGTAATTTTATTGAAGTTAGATACATAGATTTCACAAAAATAGATATCAAGGAAGGCGGAGGCAATAAATCTGCGCTAGGCCTTGTACGACAAATGCAATTGAATATGTTGCGATAAAAGAGATTAATAAGGAATGAAAGGATCATGAAACAGTTAAGAAAGCTCGAACCCTATATGCCAATACAGTCACAGTTCTAAATAAGACTCGTAAGAACGTCTAATAATCGATTATCGAATACTTAACAGACAGATTATCCATTGCTTCGAATCAACGATTTATTGGAATGTTTGAGTGGGTGCAATCTGCTCACCACATTAAATATGACACATGGATACCTTCAGATTCCTTTTACAGAATAATCAAAAGTGAAGGCAGGATTTATCACACCAAATAATACTGGACAGTTCGAGAGAATGATTTTGGGGTTAGCACACGCTCCGGCAGAATTTCAGAGACTAAAGTATCTTCTTTTGGGCCCATTGCTTAACACAAAAAGCATTATGCTATTTGGACGATATTCTTATACCAGCAAAATCATGGAAGAAACAACGTATAGGATAAAGGAATTCTTCAGTGTTTAAAATCAACAAGATTAACACTTGAAATTATCAAAGTGTAAAATTCGAAAGAAGGAAATTGAATTTTTATGATTTGTTGTCAATAAGAGTAAACTAAAACCAGGACCAAGGAAATCTAAAGCTATTACAGATTATCCAGAATATGTAACCTGTGTGAGGTGAGAAAATTCTTCGGCTTACAGGATTTTCAGACATTTTATTGGCAATTATACTAGGATAGCTGAACTGTTAAGTCGATTGATGCGAAAGAATGAACAGTTTGTCTGGAGGGATGATCAGTAATAGTCTTTCAAAGAATTAAAAATGTTAAATAATAACTACTTAATGGAATTTTTCCGAAAGTACTTCACATAATAAATTGTTTTTATGTTGATTTCTGCTTATAAGTGCTGTCTTAATTGGCTTTTTATTTTAATTAAAAATGTATTTAACTGGCCCATCTACTCTGGCCTTCTATCGGCCAAAAGCTAATGTGGAGCACATGCTAATGCAGAAGGAATAAGTGGAATGTTTTACAACTGGGAGATGACGATAAACTACATTTAGTATATTGTATATAATTATGGAAGCAGAAAGGAGGTATAATTCAAGTAAATTGGAACTCTTAATATCTCTTAGGCGATAGTTTGATGACTGGATAGATTGCTTCAATTCCTCATTGGAATTGAGTTCGTTATTGTGACTGATTATCAGATTCTAGCGTATATGAACATTAAAAAGTTTCTTAATCTTCAGATAGCCCGTTGATTTAATGCAAGAATGCAATTGTAGTGTGCAAATTTCAACAAACGAATTTTCGTTGCGCGTTTCATACAGGTGAAGACGAGAGTCACACATTTGAAATGTTCCTGTTTATAATATTTCATTTTTTAATTTCATTCATGAGTTTTGATTTAATATTCTCGTATATCTGTTATTTTCAAGACTGCATCCTTCAAGCTCTTTCCTAAAAATGTCATGGCACAAAATTTACTTTCATCAAACGTATAGAAATTTTTTGTAGTTGATGTTAATAGAACAGGAATCCGAAAATCCGAGACTGGAATTTTATAATTAAATATAAATTTATTGATAGTCCGTAGTATGAATTTTTACTTCTTCCATTGGACATTTATTAATTGAGTTAGATACCTTATTATTTCTTTAGCGTATTCAATCTTGTAACATTTTAAAACATATGTTGTCTTTAATTTAACAAAATTAATATAATTCTTATCAGAACAATATCTATAAAATTATAATAATAGTCATGAGGTAGCCAATAATGGTCTTTATTTTTTCCATCATATATCTGTTCATCTAATACAAACTCATCTGAAAAAATAAAAATGCCAAATTTGGGAATGTTTGTTTAATGCAACAGAAAATGTTGTTTTGAATTTTCCTTGCGCATTCTATACAGGTGAAGACAATAGACACACATTTGAAAGGTTCCTGTTTATAATATTTAACTTTTTTAATTTCATTCAATTTTGATTAAACATTCTCATGCGGAGATATTATCTGCCATTTTCAATATATCAACGTTCAATCTGTTTCCTGAAAATGTAATGGTACAATATTTACTTTTATCAAACATATAGAAATTTTCTATAGTTGATAATAATAGAACAATTACCCCAAAATCTGGGAAGGGAATTTCATAATTAGATCTAGATTTATTGATAATCCACAGAAATGCATTTAGTTTTTCCTTTGGAAATTTATTAATTGTGTTAGATGCCTTATTCTTTCCTGATCATCGAGCTCCATATCTTTTGAATCAAATAAAAATCGAAAGATTTTTATTCCAGGAAGTGAAGGGAATATGGCAATCTGGGTCTTCAAATTATAGTATGATTTTCTACAATTTTGCTTTTGGAACTGCATTTTTAAGCTGAAAGGATAATAGTAGATTTACAATAAATTACTAAGAATATTCTGAAAATACTACAATATCATGAAATATTAACAATCAATGAAATAAAATAGTTGAAACTATTTATAGATAGAAAAATAAGTTTTAATCTCACATAAATAATAATTTCTGAGGAAATGTAATTTAAATTTCACGAAAAATTGACTCCTCTGTTGTGGAAAATCTAAACATGGCAGGTGTTGTGATTCTGCAACTTCTATGGAATACGGTATCTCTTCAAAATTCAAACAGATTAGAATTCAGACTTCAGAGTTGTTGCAGTGACGTTATTTTCATATATTTTTGACTTTAAAAAAAAAAAAATTAAATCTTCGTATCTCTTCAAAATTCAAACAGATTAGAATTCAGACTTCAGAGTTGTTGCAGTGACGTTGTTTTCATATATTTTTGACTTTTTTAAAAAAAATTAAATCTTCATCTTTTCTGTCAATATGGACTTTTGTCAGATTAGGTTATTAAGCTTAAGCTTAGGTTTAATTGATTCGTTTTATAAAGTTTTATTTGCATAGAAGGACCTAGGTAAAGTACTATTTCCTGGTAACAGAATAAAGCCATATTTTAAATATTGATTGGATGCACGATTCCTTTATAGCGCCATATTTTAGACAAGTTATTGCACGTTGCGGCACTATTCCGTTCTTGTTTAAACCTGCACAGATATTATGCTTTTCATAAACGGCCGCAGTCGGCCCAAATCCCACCGTGCGATGCTTGTCATTACTTGAATTTTATGTATCTATCTATACATATATTTTATTCAGGACGTGAAACTGGGTGCCAACTTATTTATTGCTATTTATTTTAATGAAAATTGGTCCAAGGTTTCATTTAATATTAAAACTTTCGCGGATACCCTACGTTGTCCCCGCACCTTCAAATTAATTTCAATTAGCCACAGACTTCCTCAGTGGTCACAATGTCCCAGGGGGATCGTAGGAACTACTTTGGGAACCACTGGTCTAAATGAAATAAAACTACTGTATTTATCATAAATACTACTCTGATACCTTCAATTCATTCACTGTCGTTATTCGTATCAGAATATGATGCTCAAAATTATTTTCTGTTGCTATTGTTTATCATTTGAAGATGTGAATTTTCGCATATCGCTTAAAATAGCGTTACTCTTTTCAAACTTGGGCTTTTATATATATAGATTTTTATTTTCATAAAAATATTTCTAATTTCTTTCACATCATAGTTTTCTTCTAATTATTTTATAGAATCATTTTTTTATTAGTCATAAAATGAAGAAATTCGTGGGACCAATTATTCGCACTAATCGAGGCCTACCTGTATATGAAAATCGTCCACTCTTGTACATAAACAGCTGTAACATTACTACACTTTAATTGGCCTGCAGATGCTTTGTTGGCATACTGTACCCAGTACTACATGCAATGCAGTAAAAGAGGTTTGGCTGTGATTTCTGCAAAACAACTGACCACCATAAAACAGTAAAAGTGCCCTTTTTATATCCTGAGGTTGTTTACATTAGGATTTTTTTACTTAATTATTGGTAAAAATAAAAAATAACTAATATGTAACTGTATTGTTTATTTTAATAGAATTAACTAATATTTTTGTATTATTGGCAAATTTTATAAATTTTAGAGCTCATCATACTAAAATTTCATATTTTGCTTAAAATTTCAAGAATGAATTTATCTCATCCAAAACCAAAATAAAATTACTAAAATAGAATAGAAAGCAGAATCAATAAGATTTAATGAAAAATAATCAAAATTCTATTAATATAATCCATTCAAATTTTCTCTCTTTAAAATATAATTTAAAACAGATTTCAGCAATTGAAAAATTTAGGATCCATCATTGAAGGCACATATTTTTATCCAATAAATGCCAAAAAAAATATATGATAGCTGCACTGAGCAAATCAAGATTGAATATAAAAAAAATTTTTTTAATCACTTTTTTTCACTTCCATGGCATGCATACACATCAGTGGATCTCATTGGGTGAAGGAATGTAATTTTTAGAAGAAAACAATATTGCATTATATTTTTCTTTGAACTTAATGCTAAAAACCAAAACTTATGCAATTTTTATAATAATTTAGACTTTTGCAAAACTGGGAACATAATATTTTGATGTTTTGCATATAAAATGCAAAACATCAAAATGTTTTGCATTTTATATGCAAAACATTTCTTAATTTATTTCTTATTTTAATTTCTTTTTAATTTATTTTAATTTTATTTCTTATTTCTTAATTTACAAAAATACTATGCCATTATTTTTTTTTTTTTGGATTAAATATAATAATTAAAAAAGAAAAAATTATGAAAATCATTAGGCTTAATTCAGATATACTGGATAAGAATATGATGATAGGTCACAAATTTGGGAACCTGTAATAGAAATCTGTCTGAGTAAAAAAGAAAATTATGTAAGCATAGATCTTTTCTGAATTATTTCAATTATAAGATAAAATTTAGTTAACCCTTTATAGGACAATGTCCCACTTGACACTACCACTTTTTTTTTTATTGAGATCTTTGGGCTATATTTCACCCATTTTTTTCTCCTACCATCTATAGACATCTTAGAGAGTTATTTCTAGAGAAGTAGTGGGACAAATATAACCCACATTTATTTCAATAAATGAAATATGATACAAATTTAATTTTTGTAAAAATGTGTTAAGTATAATGTTTAATATTAAAATAAATTAATAAAATCACAAAAATAGTTCTCATTTTTTCTTGCTTTATAAAGGGTTAAGAGAGATAAGAATTAAGATAATAGAGATGGTTAAGATAAATTTAATTAATACAGTTATAAGTGATTTTAATTGTAATTATTATTAAATTCTTTGGTAATGTTTATTCTTAAATTAATATTGCATGTTTATAATAGGTGTTCAAAAATACTGCCTTCTGCCTCAAAACACATTGAAATTCATTTATGAATTATCAGTAATTGCTCTAATTCATAGTGTTTGTCTTTGATGAATGGAATGCTGCAAATTTCAAAATGTGATCAAGTATGCCTGTCTCAAAGCCTGTCACATTTCCATCCTTCTGTTGTAGATCAGCACTTTCGTCTAATGCCATAAGCAATAATCTAAAAGATCTGATCCAGAGATCTAGATAGCCAAACACAAACCATTTTTGTAGCCTTCTTTTACAACCAAATCAGTTATAGCTCTGAAACCATTTACAATAGGACCTATGTTTATATGGGTTTTTTTACTCAAGCATTTGTTATAGCTTCCCAAAGTTATGACCTTTTATCTCTCCACTTGCCCTGTATAATTTTTATATATTTTTCCAAATTATTATTTTTTATACATCAGATAGGGAATTTAAATTTATAAAAATATTCTGTATCATATTTTCTTTCAAATAAATAATAAATATTTGATAATTCTAAAGAATTTTTCCAACTAATAAAAATTGTTTGTTTGTAATCCGATGCTTTCTTTAGCCACACTATATTAACAATCAATTCTCTATCTCTTAATGATTTAATTATGATATCTTATCACACAATTTATTCAAGTAATTGTTTATTGTTCATTTTTCTTCTAATTTTTGTTAATGGTGTATAAAAACAGAAATGAAATAAGTGAAGCATGTATAGTATTTAATATAAGATATAGATTAATGATATAGAAACTATTATATACAAATTGTTTTTCCAATTTGTTTTTGAACTTATTGAAGCTGTTGGAAATAGAATTTCAAGGCAAACTGTAATAAGAAATTTAATGAAGTAGGTGTTTATCCAGGAGATCAGTAGTGTATATCTCCTAGTTCCCAATTCAGAAACTTATAAATATATTATGGTTATAATTAGAGGAACCTTGCTTACAGTTATCGTATGTTAACATATTAAAATATAGGTAATTCTCAGTTTGAGTTCCCATTTAACTGTTCCTAGATTTGGGTGTTCTTTTATTCAAATATTAAGTATCAAAATAATTAAAAATATGAACATTAATTGTAATAAATGCTAAAAATTTATAAAACGGCATTTTAAACCATAATTTAACTACACAATACAACTAGATTTGTAGAAGAAACTTCATTGTTTGCTACAAAATAAGAAAAATCAAAATAATGGATCAAGAAACAAGTGTGCCCTCTGGCCATTATGGTTTACTGGCACTTTATGCAAATAATTTTCATTTCTGGATTGTACCTAAGAAAGTAATTCATCTATATAAAAGCTCATCTACTTATCAGTCAATAATAATGAAAAATAAAAATTCTTTAATATTTATATAATTAATAAATAT
>AYEL01083109.1:0-53101 GCA_000484575.1 Olivierus martensii | reverse complement strand
GTAATATATAATTAATAAATATTTATAATATTTATTAATTAAAGAAAAATTATTATTAATTATTATAATAATTTTTTATTATAATTTGCTTGATTTTAAAGCCATATTTATATTTCTTCAAACAATAAAAATTATTGTTTAATCATAAACTATTGATTTTTTTGACCTCAGTTTCATTTCTGAGAATGGAATACATATTTTTAAGTATCTATGGAAAAATTGATTCTTAATATGAGTTTTATAAGTGCATTCCAAGAAACAATTAAAGAAAAATCTTGTTAAGTTTAGAACTACTTATATTGTATAAATATAAATCAGTTTGCATAAAGTCATATTCAAAAGTGTTTTGCTATGATGACATAAAATTTTAGATAAAATTTTATAACATTATAGTAAAACATTTGGGATAAAATAATAAATAGTAAAACACTATGGGATAAAATTTTAGATATTCTATGTAAGTAATAATATAAAAGTATTATAATAGAATATTAATAATAATAAAAAAATTAAATTGATATTTTTTCAGAATCAGAAATTAATCAGCATTTAGAAATAAATGAAAAAGAGTCTATAGACTTTTCTTTAGAAGATAGTGAACAAATATATTATGAATCAGTAGAAGATATACCTTTGTCAACTATAGAAGAAACACAAGATATTGATAGAATAGATTCATATGAAATTAAAACTGAACAAACTGAAGAGATATTTACACATTCTCCTGTTGAACAGTATATAGAAACACCAGAAGTAGAATCATTTTTTATGGAAACTGAAGACAAGAATACAGAACAACTAACAACTGTTAGCATGGAAGCTAGCACTGAAAGTATTTCTTCTGCTCATGAAGAGAGTGTTACAAAAGAACCTAATGAACAGTATAAGAGTGAAGTATCAGTAGATTCAAAACATGAATTGCCATCCACTGAAAAACATGAAAAAGAAGATAAGCCTGAAAATGATTTTCAATTTGGAAATGATATAGATAAAATTGATAGGATAGTAGATAAGGTAAGTATTATATTATTTAATTTTTTAAAAGATTTTGAGATATTGTAAATTTATTTCTCACCTAATTGATAGGGTAAAGATAATTTTGAATTATATTTTTGAGATCCAGAATTAACTATTCAAGAATATTTTTGAAAAATTAAAAAATAAATTCAAAGAAATCTATTTGAATAAAAGAAATAATATTAAGAAAAAATGATTTGTTTTAAAAAAATATTAAATAAAACAAAATTCAGTTTAATTATTTTAACAAATTACTATGGGATCATCCATAAACTACATCATGCTATCTAGAACACTTTTGGCCCCCTCCTCACTATCATTTTTCGTGACATCAAGCTTGATCCCTGGCCATGATGTTACAAATTTGAATTCCCCTCACTTTCTACTTAAAAAATTTTTTTCAAACAATTAAGTATAAATAGAAATTACTTTTTACTTTATTTTATTGCATATATTCTTTAACTTACAAATAGCTCTGTAAACAACTGGATATAAATGTCTTAGAACTAAATACTGTGTGTGTCTTGTATTTTGTAACAAATATACTGAATTTTTAAATATTTTACATTTAGGTCTTATTTTTCAAACAATTAAGCATAGAAATTTTATATTTTATAAAAAAAGTTTAAATATAAGACAGTTACTAGCACAATATTTTAAAGTGGAAAAAGGAACGTACAATCGCAGTAGCACTTTCAACTTTAATAAGTCATCATCAGCACATAAAAAAAATTACAGGTTTTGGAATATAAGAACATAAGACAATAAAAAAATTTTAATCATAAAAATGTAAAACTCTAATTATTTTTACATTGTAATCTCACAATCTGTATGATTCCCTCCCTCCCTCTGCATCATTTATCATCACAAATATATTCTCTCTCCCCTTCTGACAATATGATATAGTTTATGGATGCTCTTTATATGCAGACAATTTATTAATCCAAATAGCAAGTAAATCTAGCTTTAAGAAATCAAACAATATATTTAGTATTAATCAATTAACAAAGTGTAGATATCACTTCTTTTTTTGAATTATTGTTTTAATGAATTGCACAAATTTGTTACTATTTTTTTATTTCAAAAGATAATTTTTTCAAACCAAATATTACAATTCAAATAGTGATAAGTTAGAATTGAATTACAATTTTAATAAATAAGTCTACAATATCATTATTTGTTAAATTAATAATTAATTATTAATTAACACATTCTATTAATTAGTTAAAATTAAAAGTTCAAATATTACAATTCAAATAGTGATAAGTTAGAATTGAATTACAATTTTAATAAATAAGTCCACAATATCATTATTTGTTAAATTATTAATTTTCATGAAATTTAAAATTTGCCACCTCTTGGATTTGAATTAGGAACTATTGGATAATGCTCCATTATCTTAACAAATTAGACTATTGTGGCATTGGGCAGTTTACTATTTCAGGAAAAAGTAAGTGATGATTAATTTCAGAAACTTATTGGACTAGGTTGACACTAGTACTTCCATTGGGCTATCTACGTAAACACAAGTTTTCTTGGCAAATTTGGATAGACAGACTTGATTTAAATCAGATAATATATTCTAATGTAACCTAACTTAGGGAATATCTACAAATCAAATAACCAAAATTAATGCTACTTAACTTCAAATGATCTTATTTGAAGCTAAGTATATTGGCCCAGGTTTGCTAAGAGACCTCATGACTACATAGATAGCCTGCTTGGGAATGCTAGTGTTGGCATAACCAATAAGTTTCTGAAATTAATCATTATATACACTTTATGAAATGGAAATTTGCCTGATGCCATGATAGTCTAATTGATTGATATTAGGATGTTTATTCCAATGTTCTTGGTTTGATTCTGGGTAGTGGCAAATTTTTAAATTCAAGAAAATTAGTTAAAAATCAGTCTACTTATTAATTGCTAGATAGTACCATCTTAGCCTAAATTTAAAATAATTAATTATTAAAATTATAGTTTAATTCCAAATTGGTATACTAAAGATCAGTTTGGCTTTGGATACAGGAAGTTATAATAGGATTATGATAAAAAATTTTGATTTGTTAATTCAAATCATACTTCAGAATGTAATTTTCCATAAGAACTTGGTTTAGGTATTAAAAATGAAGAATGTGTTCCTCAACCACCGGAACTTAGAATATTCAATATTTTTTAAAAAAGTAATAGTACAGGAAGTTATAATAGGATTATGATAAAAAATTTTGATTTGTTAATTCAAATCATACATCAGAATGTAATTTTCCATAAGAACTTGATTTAGGTATTAAAAATGAAGAATGTGTTCCTCAACCACCAGAACTTAGAATATTCAATATTTTTTAAAAAAGTAAGAGAGTACAATAATTTTCAATAAATGCTGTTTACTCTTTAATATATTGCTGCCCACCATCATATAGCTCATGAGATGTTACATTTACCCCCAATGTCATACATTATATGGCTCTGTTTTAAAACTGTATTAATTGAATTTCCTATGTAATTCTGAAATTCATTTATTCTTGTGTGGCACTGTCATTATTTGTTATAGTTTAATGCAAGTTTTCTCACTCGGACCTCATTATATGGTCATCTGTTTATAAGATCACCCTGCATATATGATGACTGTTGAAAAGTTTCTACTGACTTAATAGGAATTCTGTATATTTTGTTACTGCCTGTATAATCAGGCATTAAATATTTAATCGCTTATATGATCACTGAGTTCATGACAAAGGAATTTTGACAGCCATTTTTTTCAAGTAATTTTGAAGTTGTTTTCAATTCCCTAATGCAAAATGCTGCCTACTCTTTCAGATATGTGCTAAAAAAATAGACGCCACTTAGATAAACACTTGTTTGCATTTAAAATGATGCAGATTTGTTTAATGAAAAATTATGATTTTTGTATGTTTTTTTATTTAATAAATTTCAGATTAGTATACATTTTTGATTTAATAAATTTATACAGACAAATTATGACTATTTTTCAAAACTTCATGTTGTGTTTAGATATTTTCATGCCATTATCCTTGCACACCATGCATGTGCTGCATTTCTTGCTCCTATGAATGGCGTAGCCTTGCATTTCAATTCCCTAATGCAAAATGCTGCCTACTCTTTCAGATATGTGCTAAAAAAATAGACGACACTTAGATAAACACTTGTTTGCATTTAAATGATTTTTGTATGTTTTTTTTATTTAATAAATTTCAGATTAGTATACATTTTTGATTTAATAAATTTATACAGACAAATTATGACTATTTTTCAAAACTTCATGTCGTGTTTAGATATTTTCATGCCATTATCCTTGCTCCTATGAATGGCGTAGCCTTGCGTGTTGCCAGATCTGGTGACTTTTAATGTTATTTTGATTAAAAAAAATATTATATAGTTTAAAATTGCTGATATAGAGATTTAGTGAATTTATAATTCTTTTTAGTGAAAAAAATTTAAATTATTTTTGATATAAAAATTTGACTACTATTGCTCTAATACTTTGTGATTTTCCATGAATTGGATTTGGAAACATTGACTATAAGTATAAATTATTTCGCTTTGCTTTTTGCTTAATTGATTACATAATATATTAATACAATATAAAGTTCAGTATGTGTTGACAATCCATTACAGTGCTTTGTATTATTATTAATGTTATCTCTTAATCTAATTTTTATTTTGTTTTTCATTTTATATAGGCATTCATTTAATTTAAATTATTTTTGATATAAAAATTTGACTACTATTGCTCTAATACTTTGTGATTTGGAAACAATGACTATAAGTATAAATTATTTCACTTTGCTTTTTGCTTAATTGATTACATAATATACAATATAAAATTCAGTATGTGTTGACAATCCATTACAATGCTTCGTATTATTATTAATGTTATCTCTTAATCTAATTTTTACTTTGTTTTTCATTTTATATAGGCATTCATCTATCATTTTCCCATATCCATAATTTTTTTCAGGAGTCCCAATGAAAATAATTTTTACACTGTATAGTTAAAAATTTGTTGTATTATATTGAATTTTTCTTACTCTATATATTCATCCTGCTTATAAGATCAGTTTTCTCAAGTCTGCAGAAGTGATCATATAATGAGGTCTGACTGTAAGTTTTTTTTCTAAACAATAGTAAACAATATATTTTAAAATACTTTAAATTAAATTTTATAAAGATTTCATCTACATTTAACAAATATTATTTTGTTTATTATATACGATTTATTATATTCTTAATAAAATATGATTACATATATGATTCTTTATTCTTTTGCTGTTATAGTTTATTATTATATGATTAAAAATTATTATATGAAATAAAATCCTCTTGATTTTTAAGAATAAAAATTAAGAGGATTTATTTCATATAATAATTTTTCTTTAACCAAAAAATAACCAGACTAGTTTATATAAAATAACAAACAGATCAAACCACTACAACCTGATCAGAAGTAGTGTATTAAAACTGCTGTCTTGTCAGATTATCTTTGGCTTTCAGTTTTGGATTTTATCCATTAATTTTTTGAAGATTATCTAGGCCTGGCATATTAAATCCATCTTTCAATTTTCTAATTGATGTTAGTGTGTATTGGCCAACTGTGGTAGGTTTTAAAAGTCACCATTGCCAAAAATATTCATAATTTAACTAACTTAACATTATAACCATTCTCTAATTATATCCACATTACTGTTGTTTAACAATTAGGAAAATAAGTAAATTGATGTAGTCTGATATTATATAGTCTGATATATACACTGATGCTGAAAATTAAAGAATAATATGCAAAAGTAGACAGATATATGCAAAGAAACGCTATGAAATTTGATATGGCTGTTCATTTTTATTTGATTCATTAAATGCAAGAAAAATGATAACACTATTCAATTAAAAGATTATTTCATGGTATCTGAAACAGGTTATATGTCAATTATTCAATATAAGCCAATACAAAAATCTAATAGGATGTCTCATATCCCTAGACATCCTATTAGACTTCTAAGAGCTATACTACTCACATAATGATTCCTCATTCTGTTTACTAGTGTGTTGTTGTGGTCCTGGCAATAAGGCCCACTCTTCCACAAGAACTATTTAGAGCTCTGGGGTTTTGGAATGAGATTGACATGTTGAAATTTATCATCCTAATGCATTCCATACATGGTCAATATAAGTGAGATAAAGAGGATCTAGCTGGGCATTCTATTTTAAAATATCTTAACTGGCAAGGAAGTCGTCCGAATGAGATTGACATGTTGAAATTTATCATCCTAATGCATTCCATACATGGTCAATATAAATGAGATAAAGAGGATCTAGCTGGGCATTCTATTTTAAAATATCTTCACTGGCAAGGAAGTCGTCTACCAGTTGAGCTCGATGAGGATGAGCATTATCATTCAAAAAATGAAATCTGAACTGCAAAAAATTTTTCCTCTGAAAAAAATTAGACGTAAGATGCTAAGATGTCATTTCTCTATCTCAAAGCAGTCACCAAACTACCCTAGTTGAACTATAGATCCGTATACCTATTTATCATTATCTCTGCCCAGACAAGAAAACTGCCACTATCAAAGTTTTCTGCTTCCCTTATATTGGAAACAGAACTATCCCACCTTTAACTTCTTCCCTAACTTTTATATTTGGAGATTTTAGGCATTTGAAACTGTGTTTTAGTCTTCTGTGATGCTATAATCTTGTGTACATAATATTTCATCACATCATCTTGCTTATAAGTCCTGTATGATTTGCATATTATCCTTTACTTTTGAGCACTAGTCTATATTATTATAATATCCTTTTCCTGTCTTCAAAAGCAGCATCTAGTATTAATTATATTCTATAAAATACAAAAGTTTATCTTTTCATATTCTAAGAAATATGGAGACTTGTATTCTAACAACATTTTATATTCTCAATAATAATAATTTTATATATAGGTGCTCCCTGATTTCTTGGCAATGCTGCATTAAAAATAAATTTTCTAACAACATTTTATATTCTCAATAATAATAATTTTATATATAGGTGCTCCCTGATTTACATAAGATATATGTTCTTGGCAATGCTGCATTAAAAATAAATATATCTACAAATTATTATGGTAAAATTGAAAACATTAAACATTATGTATAGGTTATAATCAAGGTAAAAGTGCAAGTTTAATACATTTACCATTAAATTGTATTCAAATAGTTATTAAAACATACAATAATTTTTTACTATTGAGAATTAACTGCTGATAGTAATGTTTATATTAACATAAACTATAATTATGACAATGTTATAACCATTGCTAAAGTTGAATTTATATGTTTGTTGTTTGTTTAGCTCAGAACTCAACCTATTGGGAGCTCTTGTATAGTATTTGTATGATTTTTAAACAAATTATTTTAACTGGAATTTGTTTATTTTTATTATATAAAAATTTCTTTTATTTGTTTTTAACAATAATACATATTTATTAAATTTTTTAGAACTTATTTAGAAATGGAAAATACTTAAATTATGCCATTAAATTAAGAAAAATAAAAATTTTCTTATCTACATTTTCAGGAACCAGAGGAAGATGATATATATTTTTGGTTTTAATTACCATTAGTTACCTTATTTTTTAATGTCCCATTGATATTCAATAATTTTATACTAATCAGTTGCTAAAATATATTAGTTTTTGAAATATTTAAAATTAAATTTTTTTTATAAGTTATTTTGTTTTTATTTAAATTCTATATATAAAAGTATGTAAAAAATACTGATAAATTATTGATTTCCTTGTGGAATGTTTTAAGTAATTAACAATTTTTATGAAAATAATCCACCATTGCTAAAGCATGAATTTGACACTTATAATATTTATTCTGCTTTCTAAAATATTTATGATGATTTATTTTTTGAATGAATTGGCTTAATATGACTGATTATCTATTTAGCTGACACACCCTATATTTGGTTTGAGAGATTTAATGCTGATTTTCAAATAGAATTCATTCTCAACTTCTTACAATAAGAGAAACTTAAATATTGCTTTTATTGTTTAACTTAAACAAATTATTAATTGTTATTATTAATAATAACAATTAATATTGTTATAATAACAATTAATAATATCAATATATTAATAATAACAATTAATAACAATAATCCATTATTTAAACATTAAAACTTAATCACTTCATTTCAATCAATTTAAAATTAATACATATCAAAAATTAGAAATATTTGAATGTTAAAAAGGCATAGAAATCATATATCAAATAAAAGAGTGCCAGTGTGAAAATCTGTTAAATTGTGCCAATTTAATAGAGTAAGCTAGGCAATTTTCAAATTATTATTTTTGGAATTTTTATTAAAGATTTGATTATAAAATTTGTTTTACAATTAAATTATTTTTAATATTCTGAGAGATTAAAGAAATAATCAATTAGTCAAGAAAAGCACGCAGAAAGAAGAAAAGACACTTACTAGAAGTGTGATAGATTACTAGGGAGGAAAAAAAAAAAGAAAATTTCATAATTTTGCATGCCATTCTTGTGCAGAGATTCAAATCTCTTTATCATTTCAATTTTAGAATGGATACTATCAAAGTAGAACTTTTTCATATACTGTAAATTCTTATACTAGTATCTATAATATCATAAAGGATTGAATAATGCTGCTTTTTCAAATTTTCTGTTAATTCAAGAATAGTTTATAAGGTGAACTTTTTCATATACTGTAAATTCTTATACTAGTATCTATAATATCATAAAGGATTGAATGATGCTGCTTTTTCAAATTTTCTGTTAATTCAAGAATGAATAAGAAATGGATATGTATGTGATATAATTATTGTAACACTGAATACAGGAATTCTTAAGTCTGGCCAAATTTAAATCATAGATACTATTCATCAAAACAATGCAATGCCACATAAACATCAGTCTGGAAATGTTTCCTTTGCAAGATAATACAGATTGGTAAAAGCATACAATTTAATAGGTCTAGTTCATGATAGCTGTAATAAATTGTGATTTGCAATCAACTATAACAAAACAAACATTATATTAATCATAATAATATCAAACTCAAACATTTCTGAACCTATGTGTATATAGACTTTTTGATTTGTTTTGATGAATAGAATCTGTGGTTTAACTTTGACCAGACCATTAAGGAAAAAATTAAGTTTAATAAGATTAGCTAGTCTTATTAAACTTATTTTTTCATAAATGAACAATTTGAAATAAAGTCTCTATTGATTAATAAAAAAACCTTATTTTTAATAAGGTCTTTAGTAATTAATAATAAAGACTATTTCAAATCTATTTATATAGCAGTAAATTCCATTTATGCTATTATATCCAACAATGTATGCAATTTTCTGAGAATTAAGATTAAGATAATCTTGAGTATTTATAATGAACAAAAAAATCATTTAATTTTATACTGATGTGTTATTAATTCAGAAATAGTCATTTCTAAATCAATTCAATTATTTTTGTTTTCAGGAATATATATTCATACTGATCATAATTTTGTTAATATTTTATTATAATAAGTTTTAATATTCTGAATTATTATTTACTATAAAATTTAAATTTAGCATCTTTATCTTGATAAATATTTTCTTCTCTAAAGTTTTATTTACCTTTTGAGTTTGAGTAGATAATTGTCCTAAAGTACCAAAATGTGTCATTCTTTGACCCAAACACAACATTCTACATCTATTATCTCTGCCAATTTTGCTGCCATTGTAAATGTTGTTCAAGATAAAAGGATCAATTAAGAATATTGAAAAGCCATGTTTATCACCAGATGTTGCAACTGTTTGAATTGCTTCCTTTAAAAAATAATAATTTATTAAACTTATATCATAAAAATATTATCACTATAATCATAAACTATCAAGTTCTGCTGCCTTTAAGAAATACAAGGAATCCACAAGCATTTTAAGCAAGAAAAATACACAATTTAAATATCTAATAATGAACTGTGTATTTTTCCTGCTTACAGTGTTTATCACTATAATCATAAACTATCAAGTTCTGCTGCCTTTAAGAAATACAAGGAATCCACAGCATTTTAAGCAAGAAAAATACACAATTTAAATATCTAATAATGAATTGTGTATTTTCCTGCTTACAATGTCTGTGGATTCCTTATATTATCACTTTAGATGCTCTCAAGCTATGAAATTTCATATATACAAATATTCTATTTGAATTTCAAATTTTAAAATATTTTTTAAAAAATCCAAGAATTTTAAATATTACAATAGTCAAATGTTCTAACAAATAATTATAATATAAAATTACACAGTTATTTAACAATTACAATTGTATTCCAAGATGGTTGAACTTACATCAAAAAACTTTGCTTTATAATCATAATTTTTTATTCAAATCTCTAAAATAAGAAACTTCTAATTGGTCAATTTTGCCATTTATTATACAATATAGAAAATTCAATAGTTTTGGTATTTCTGAATGCAATAGTAATAATACTTTGCAAGTTACAAATTTTTCAAGTAATAAAACTTGTGAATGAACTGTGTTTCTAATATATTATAACTAAAGGAACACTTATATTTAAGAATAAAAAATTGTTTACTTTAATTGGGAAATAAAATAAAGCAAATAAAGCTAGATAAAAATAAAATATAGTAAATAATTATCTAATATATTTTTAACAATTCATTTGATCATCATAGGAAGAAAAAAAAAACAAGAAAGAAATCAAAACTGAGCTGTATGTTGTAATATACATATTGTATATCATATATTAGTTTTTCTAAATCTTGTCAACTTCAACCCCTAAGTTTTGATTTGTTAAAAAACCATTCATTTTCTGTTGAAATCAACAAGATTTGGAAAAACTAATAGATGGCATTTGCTTATGATGTCACACATTTGGTTTCAATTTCTTTCTTGTTGTTTGTTTCCATCTTGATAGTCAAGTCTTTTAGATATCTCCAGTTTTAATAAACAAATAAATAAATATTGTTAAAAAATAGCTAAATTTTCATTAAATATAACTAATTTTTTTTCACATTCATTATATAGAAAAATCTGAAATCTCAAGTTAATCATCTGAAATTTAATTTATTAGACAGAAAATATTTATGTTTATTCCATAAATCAATAAATAAAAAAAAAAGATCACTAATGTTTATTTTCAATGTGAATTTTGGATAAGAAAATATCATTTTTATGAATTTTCAAAAAATTTACGTATAAGCAATCCTTGATTTATATAAATGGATCATTCTGTGAAATCTTATAAAAGTCAAAATATATCTATGTCAGAGCATACTACAGTACTAAAACAGAACCGTATACTTTCATAAAGATATAACATTAAAAATACTTATATTAAAGGATAAAGCATAAGTTGTATGGTAAAGCAGTCACTTACTGCTTGGAGGATCAGGATTCAATTTTGAATTCCATAACTTTAGTTTTTTAGGAGAGGTTTAGTTCTGAGTCCAGTTGATTAATTAAAACTAACCTAATAAGCCCATAAAACACACATACAATAAATAAGAAAAAAAGATCACTAATGTTTATTTTTAATGTGAATTTTGAATATGAAAATATCATTTTTGTGAATTTTATATTTGTTGCTGAATTGAAACTAATCAATAAATAAAAAAAAAAGATCACTAATGTTTATTTTCAATGTGAATTTTGGATATGAAAATAACATTTTTGTGAATTTTATATTTGTTGATGAATTGAAACTACAAATGAAATGACATAAATGTTATTTCACTTGTAGTTTCAATATATAAATGAATGATGCACAGCACAATTTTAAGTAAAAAACTTAATTTATTAAAGAATTAGAGTACTTTCAGCCTTACTAAGCCATCTTCAGTAAGTTTACAAAACATTGTTAGATATGGAGTGTCAATTTAAATGTCAGAAAGCACAAGCTTACAGTGTTTAATAATTAAAATAATAATAAAATACTAATATAGTAAGAGATTATAAGTATAATAATAAATAATAAAAAAAAGTAAAATTAAAAATTATATAATAAAAAGTTTTATATTCAGTTCCATGGCGGCAGTATGTTATATGGAAGATTATCGTTAAGTATGAAAAATTTTTTATTTCTGTAGCAATTGATAACAATGGCCTCTGCTATTCTGATTTGTGCTATGTTATTAACTAGTTTTATAACTTTGGCTCGATCCCAGAAGATGTCTGTGTTATATTTGTAGACCATCTTTGCCAATATAGTTGTTAATCTGGCCACCTGTATTTCGCTTTTATGTTCCTTAAGCTTAATTGCTAAAACCCTTATTGTACTGCCTATATATATTTCATGTTGTTGAAGGATGTTGTATATTGGTATATTGTATACCCCGGAACCTTTATGTGATTGTATTGGGGGTTTAATATTCTTTACAATGTAGTATGTGGTATTGAGTCTATATGTTAGTACTGCCTATATATATTTCATGTTGTTGAAGGATGTTGTATATTGGTATATTGTATACCCTGAAACCTTTATGTGATTGGATTGGGGGTTTAATATTCTTTACCATGTAGTATGTGGTATTGACCACATACAAAAACTTCACATGTTATCATGTGAAGTTTTTGTTTCCAAGCACTTTTCTAAGTGGTTGCATTGGGATTGAATATCAGACAGATGTTAAGTATGTCCAGGATTGTTCTTGTGTATGGGTTTGTATTGTATCATGTGATTGTCTAGTATTCCTCTGTATGTGGTCTGTATGTTTGTACAAAGTGGGGTGTGTATCCATGTGTAACAGCATGTTGTATTATGGTGGCATATTCTTTATTGATAGCTTGGGATGATTGTAGTGTGTTTGTATTTATTTTAATAAATATTGGAATGCCATTGTTTTATAGATGTATGGGTCAGGTGACTATCTGGGTATGTAGAGAGGAGCATAAGTATCTTTTCTGTAGACTGATGTGTAAAATATTCTGTCTTTTATTACAATATCTACATCTAGGAAGTACGGTTTAAAATTCTGTTGTGTGTCTCAAGGGTTAAATTTGGCAAGTTGTTTGGATTTATTTAAACCCAGGGAGTGATCAGTAAAGCATACATGTTTGATGTAAATGTAGTTTTATCAGAGATGAATGAATATGTCATCCACATACCTTAGCACTAGATGTATGTGTGTGTTTAACACATCTAGGAAGTATATGTTATGCTCGGACTGTTGTTCAATTTTAAGATCTAAACCCAGGGAGTGATCAGTAAAGCATACACGTTTGATGTAAATGTAGTTTTATCAGAGATGAATGAATACATCATCCACATACCTTAGCACTAGATGTATGTGTGTGTTTAACGAGGATTTTTTCCGTATGCCTAATAACTAGTTCAGCCATGATATCCCCTATTACACCACCTATTGGGATTTTCTTACCATTCTTACAATTTTTAAATTCTCATAACATACAAGAAACAGATATATTTATCATCGCAGATTATTCAAAACTCTACCTATCCATAAATTTACCTCCAGCATGCCTATTCTTATATAGGTTTTTGCTTGAGAACACAAAAGGAAAAACCGCACCACCTATTGGGATTTTCTTACCATTCTTACAATTTTTAAATTCTCATAACATACAAAAAACAGATACATTTATCATCGCAGATTATTCAAAACTCTACCTATCCATAAATTTAGCTCCAGCATGCCTATTCTTATGTAGGTTTTTGCTTGAGAACACAAAAGGGATGGCAGTTACACCTTGTCTTTTAAGAGACCTCTGCCACTTAATAGTATACAACTCAGTTTATCTATATAAACAGTGTTATTACAAACAAATGTAGGAGTCCCAATAAGTGGGGCAATGGTGGGTATCATGGCTGAACTAATTATTAGGCATAAGGAACAAACTGTCCTACCCTTGTTAAACACACATATACATCTAATGCTAAGATATGTGGAAGTCATATTCATTTGTCTCTGATAAAACTACGTTTATATCAAACATGTCATCTGCCCTGGGGCAATGGTGGGTATCATGGCTGAACTAATTATTAGGCATAAGGAACAAACTGTCCTAACCCTTGTTAAACACACATATACATCTAATGCTAAGATATGTGGAAGACGTATTCATTTGTCTCTGATAAAACTACGTTTATATCAAACATGTCGTCTGCCCTTTATCATTGCAGTCCGCACTACGTATTTTAGCTATGTATTTTATTATAATTTTTTTCAGCCCTCCCACAAAAATCATCCACGAGCCGCCACTGGTCTATTGCACATGAGAATGTAGTTAATTTCTCTAAATATCTCCAACAGTATTGTAGAATGTCTATTGCACATGAGAATGTAGTTAATTTCTCTAAATATCTCCAGAAGTAGTAGTAGCGCACATTGAAACAGGCTATCTTTCACATGCACAATGCAGCTGTGATTCATCATATCAGTACAATAAGTTCGCTTGACAGTATAGCGCACATTGAAACAGGCTATCTTTCACATGCACAATGCAGCTGTGATTCCATCCTCTCAGTACAATAAGTTCGTTTGATTTCTGTGCATCCCCAGCCACATTTAAAGTGTTATCTAACTTGAAATTATAATTAGTGAGTTTTTTTCAAGTCACTAGCGCCTGTAATATTTCAAAACTTGCTTTTGTCTAATTTCTGTGCATCCCCAGCCACATTTAAAGTGTTATCTAACTTGAAATTATAATTAGTGAGGTTTTTTCAAGTTACTAGCACCTGTAATATTTCAAAAGTTGCTTTTGTCTGCCTGTAGAAGTCTCCTGAAAAAATATTAATTTGAATTAAACTTAGAAGCCATTTCTTAAGTTTTTCTAAGTTTTTAATAAAGAGTTTCACTGAGTTTCGCTTTGTAGCTATGCAATTATTAAGTGAGATCTATTGGGCATCAGAATCTTGAAAAAAGTTTTACGAATATTTGCGAACTATTTTGTTTTTTCATTGTTTTTAGAATGACACCTTCAATTTCACTGAGAGAGCTCTTTGAGATATAGGTTGAAAATCCAAAAGAGCACGCTTTGATTGCATATGTTTTGCAAGAACTGGGAAATATAGCAAATTCTGATATTTCTGTAAAATGGAAAATTTCTGCCTGAAAGTTGGTAGCAAATAGGAAATTTTAGAATGACACCTTCAATTTCACTGAGAGAGCTCTTTGAGATATAGGTTGAAAATCCGAAAGAGCACGCTTTGATTTCATATGTTTTACAAGAACTGGGAAATATAGCAAATTCCGATATTTCTGTAAAATGGAAAATTTCTGCCTGAAAGTTGGTAGCAAATGGGAAGAAAATAGGAAGACACAGAGAGCACTTTCTTCATTACAATTCATCGTAGCTTAATGAAAACATTATTTTTTCTGAAGATGTATTTAAGGCTGTCTCAAGTACAACAGATACTCTTATATTTGGATCTGGCCAAATAAGAAAGACTTTCAATGCTTCTGGTCCTAAGGCTAAAAGACTAAAAGTACAGCATTTCCTGCAATTAACTAGAGAAGAGCTGAGTGCAGACATAGAAATTCATTTAAGGAAGGGAAAAAGATTCTGTAGCAACTGTTAAAGAACTCTCTATTGCAATTCTGAAGAGGGGTGCAACTGTTAAGAAGGCTTGGAGGTCCATGCTTCAAAAGCCAACATCCTTATTATCAGAAAAAAATGCTCGCATTAATGGTTGATTGTAATTCATCTCCTCGACAGTACCAACTAATGTGCAACTGTTAAGAAGGCTTGGAGGTCCATGCTTCAAAAGCCAACATCCTTATTATCAGAATAAAATGCTCGCATTAATGATTGATTGTAATTTATCTACTCGACAGTACCAACTAATATGTGAGAAAGCTGAAAACTTAAAATGCAAATTATATTCCCCTTATCACAGAGTTGATAAGCCAAGCAGTTGTGTTAGCCACAAGGTATTATGATATCAGAAAAATCAGTGGAAATGAAACCTGTATTCTGCCTATTTGGGTAATATTTGGAAGAAGCCCAGGAAGCCAGGAATAAACACAATAAGCAATATAGAGAATTGCTTATAAGAAAAATTTCCAGTCTGCTGGATTGTCCGCCTGGAAATGCTTCAGCTTTACACTTTGGAGGATCCATGTTCGAATCTCGGATCCCATACCTTGAAAATGTTTATCATAGGATCTGGGCCCGGCTATAAAATTCTCATCCTCCAAAATCCGGCTGACTCCTCTGCAAAAGAAGCCCAGGAAGCCAGGAATAAACACAATAAGCAATATAGAGAATTGCTTATAAGAAAGATTTCCAGTCTGCTGGATTGTCTGCCTGGAAATGCTTCAGCTTTACACTTTGGAAGACCCATGTTCAAATCTTGGATCCCATACCTTGAAAATGTTTATCATAGGATCTGGGCCCGGCTGTAAGATTCTCATCCTCCAAAATCCGGCTGACTCCTCTGCAGGAATTGACAGCCTGTGGAAGATCTTGTTTTGTCACTTAGTGTTATTCCAGAATGGAAAGTAGCGCCATTTGTCGACCAAAAAAAAAAAGACTTCCAGAAGAGATACAAATATAGACTCACTGGACAGACTGTTCATACCCCTATATAGCAAGTTTACGAGCATCTCTAAAACCAAATAAAGAAAAATGGCTGAAGAAATTGTGAAGTTTTGGAAAAAAACTTACCTAGAGAAGTTTTGTGTTGAGAGTCTGTTTTGTCACTTAGTGTTATTCCAGAATGGAAAGTAGCGCCATTTGTCGACCAAAAAAAGGAAGACCTCCAGAAGAGATACAAATATAGACTCGCTGGACAGACTGTTCATACCCCTATATAGCAAGTTTATGAGCATCTCTAAAACCAAATAAAGAAAAATGGCTGAAGAAATAAATAATCTGTTAGAAATCAATGCATCAGTATCAGAAAGAGACAATTCCGAAAACTCATGTAATGATAGCAGTGCCTTTAGTGATTCTGAATAATTTTTTGAAAAATATACTTTACATTAACAATATTTTTTCTTTTGTTTCCTAATGTGTATTCTTTAATTTTTAGTGTCTGATTCTTGATTTTTTTATACTGTGAAAAATACTTTAAGGTTTTATTTTTATTTTAATACTCTATATACGTTACTGACAGATCTGTAATTTCCATGGATGTGTTGCATTAAAAACCTTGTTGAATTTACTGTAGTTTTTCTGAATCTTAACGGAATTGTTTATGTGTTCGTCTGTTCCTGACGAATTAGTATAAAGGTTAACTTATTCCCTTTTTATGTTGAAAATGGCTCTGTATGGGATTTTGTTGAACTAACTGGTTTTTGTGCATCTAAGAGTGTAAGTTTGGATTTTCAGTTTAATAAATTAATTTGGATTAATGGAGCATTGTTTTGAAGCTGTAAATCATTTTACTCATTGGTTGAATACAAATGAAGTCACAATTACTATCACAATTCGGGCAAGTTCAAGAGATGAGTCGGAGGGGAGGCGGGGCCTGACCATAGAGCTTCGAGCGAAAACTCGAACTCTACAAAATAAATAATCTGTTAGAAATCAATTCATCAGTATCAGAAAGAGACAATTCCAAAACTCATGCAATGATAGCAGTGCCTTTAGTGATTCCGAATAATTTTTTGAAAAATATACTTTACATTAACAATATTTTTTCTTTTGTTTCCTAATGTGTATTCTTTAATTTTTAGTGTCTGATTCTTGATTTTTTAATACTGCGAAAACTGCTTTAAGGTTTTATTTTTATTTTAATACTCTATATACATTACTGACAGATCTGTAATTGCCATGGATGTTTTGCATTAAAAACCTTGTTGAATTTATTTTTTTTATATTTTATTGTTTTTTTATTAATATGGAATATAATAAATATATATAAATAATTTTTAATTACAATCAGAACTTTTTCCACCTAGATTACCAGAATTACACACTGTGCCTGGGTTCAGATCTGCTATTTTCAACCTGTGGCCCGGCAAGCTTTTTCGTGCAGCCTGGAATGCACAGTCATGAATTTAATGAAAGCGTGGGATTCTTCTCCCACATGCAAAAAATAAAACAAATATAATAAATATATATAAATAATTTTTAATTACAATCAGAACTTTTTCCACCTAGATTGCCAGAATAACACAGTGTGCCTGGGTTTAGATCTGCTATTTTCAACCTGCAGCCCAGCAAGCTTTTTCGTGCAGCCTGAAACGTACAGTCATGAATTTAATGAAAGCGTGGGCTTCTTCTCCCACATGCAAAAAATAAAATAAAAATTCTAATATTGAATTTTCTTTTAAATCTTGAAAAATTATGTTTTCCTAATTTGCTAGGTCCTTCCTGATGCACTCATAAAATTTTTTCACATGACACCAACCGGTTGCCAACTGCTGATATAGCATGTTGCGGCCTGCTTAATGTAGCAAACAAATGCATGTGGCCCAGGAAAAAGAAGTTTGAGAACCGCTGGTTTAGATCTTAAAATTAAACAACAGTCTGAGCATAACACGGTTGCCAACTGCTGATATAGCATGTTGTGGCCTGCTTAATGTAGCAAACAAATGCATGTGGCCCAGGAAAAAAAAGGTTGAAAACCGCTGGTTTAGATCTTAAAATTAAACAACAGTCTGAGCATAAAATACATTTCCAAAAATGTATGTTCCTTGTAATAAAAGACAGAACATTTTATACATCAGTCTATAAAAAAGATACTTATGCTCCTCTCTACATACCTGACCCATACATCTATAAAACAGTGGCATTCCAATATTTATTAAAACAAATACAGACACACTACAATCATCCCCAAGCTATCAATAAAGAATATGCCACCATAATACAACATGCTGTTACACATGGATACACACCCCACTTTGTACAAACATTATAGGACTCCATACAAAGAAATACTAGACAATCACATGATACAGTATAATCATCCCCAAGCTATCAATAAAGAATATGCCACCATAATACAACATGCTGTTACACATGAATACACACCCCACTTTGTACAAACATTATAGGACTCCATATAAAGGAATACTAGACAATCACATGATACAGTACAAATCCATACACAAGAACAACCCCAGACATACTTAACATCTGTCTCATACTCAATCCCAATGCATCCACTTAGAAAAGCGCTTGGAAAGAAAAACCTCACATTACCATATAGACTCAATACCATGTACCAAATGGTAAAGAATATCAAATCTCCAATCCAACCACACAAATGCTCCAGTAATGGAGTTTAACAAGCCTGAACAGACTTGTTAAACTCCATTTTTCAATCTTCCAGTTCATCCCACCATAGATACTAGAAAAGTTATGGGGGCTCTAGATGTAGATACTGACAAAAGAATTCATTAGCAGCCTAATTCAATTAACCTAACCAACTTTCTAGAAAAATAAACAGTTATTTTTAATACCACTTTAAAATAGAGCCAACAAGACTATAAATAGATGAATTGATGTCCAGGCCAGTTCCATCAGAAATTTTTCAGAAACATGGAATTTGAATTCCAAAGATTTATCTTTATTTCATGAAAAATTATATTTTGTCAAATCTGCAAAATCATGCAGATTATATAATTCTGTATGAAATAAATATCATGCAGAATTCCAATTTTAGTATTTAATTTTAACAGAATTTTTTCATAAATTCAATATCTTTATTTATTCATATGATATTACTTTCAATGCATCTTTGTTTTCTAAAAAAATATATATAGTATATATTGCTATTTACCAATACATTTGTAAAGTTATATAGACCTTTCTAACGATACCTTAGTTATTAAAATCGATACAGTGGTTCGTCCAAAAAAGGGACATCAGCCAACCACGTTTGACTAATAATATATATGATGATGATTCATCCTAATACTATATCATCTTTATAGAAATAAAACTTCAGTATTTATTCAATACAAAACTTTCCAAATAGCTTTTATTCAATAATATTTTTGATTCTATATCCAAGGATCTTCAATAGAACATTATATAACAATATTCCATTATTATTATGTAATGTATTTTTTGAAAATGGCTCAGGTAGAACTGAAAACATTTTGAATAAAGAATATCTGATAAATTTCCTACTGAATAAATACTCAAGATTCTACATAGAGACAATTTTATACTATATACAGACAGTTCTTGGAGTTTCTTTTTAAAATTTATATTTTTCTTCTCTATTAAATATTTTATAATAAATAAAAATTGTAAATGATTTAATAAACTGCTATTGATGTAGACCTTGTAGATGGTCGAAAATATTTCAATTAAAGTATAATTATTATTTTCCTACTTAAGTAGATATGTTTTATGCAATTATTTTGAATATTTTTAAAAAATTGTAAATGATTTAATAAACTGCTATTGATGTAGACCTTGTAGATGGTCGAAAACATTTCAATTAAAGTATAATTATTATTTCCCTACTTACGTAGATATGTTTTATGCAATTATTTTGAATATTTTAAAAAATTTTTCTTATATATATATGTGCGTGTGTATCTTTCATTTAAAAATGAAAATAGATATTTAAGATTAAGAAATTATTCAGCATCAACAGCTGCATATTTCACAATTTTCATTCATCTTTATGGAATACAGAAACTGTTTTCTTTTTTTGCCTTGCATGTTATATTTGTAGAAAGATATTGTTTTTGTAATGAAAAATTTGCTAAAACATAGTTTGCATTATGGGTGGATTTGGACATTTATTGAAGTCATTCTCCATCATTATTGCTTTTGCTTCATCTATTTTATTCTCCATTATTGAAGATATTGAAACATATTTGTGAATATATTTAAATCGAAAATTGTCATTTTAATCTTATAATGTATAATATTTCCAAGTATTAAATATATTTTTGACCATATTAATCAAAATCAATTTGTAGAAAGCATGTGGTGATATGATTTGTGAAAATGCTTATAATCATATATTATTCATATGCAAAATTGTTGTTTAAATTTGACAATTATATGATCTTTAAGGGAACAGTAAATAAATTCTATATAGGTTCCTAAGATTTATTTTTTTTCTTTTTTTTCTGTTTATGTTAGAACAAATTTTCTAAGCCATTTTCAATATTGATATGAAGTGGCTTTGTATTGAAAATATCTGACAATAATTGGGATACTTCCATTAATAAATTTATGAGAATATTGTACATGATGATTTCAAAAAGTAATTCATTCATGATTTATCTAGTTTAATATAAACTGCTGCAAATATTGTTGCTTTCAGTTAATACAAATAAATTATCATGCAACCCAAGTTACACAATTTTAAATTTATGCAATTTTCCACTTAATTATGAAAAGACATTCTTATTAAGGTTATGACATTATTGTAATAATCTTAAATATCATTGCTAATTATCTTGGTATTGATAGCTGATTGTAAATAGTAAAGTCAATATAAATTACAATAGCTATCATAATACAATGTAAATTGTGCAAACAAATTCTGTAATGATAGAATTACATATATTCTTACTTAGTAGATAGGTTATAAATACAGCATAAATTGTTTTAATTTTACCATAATAATTATATAAATTCAACTTGTGCAAATTCTTCTGTAATATAAATACTGCATACAACAAGGGTTGTCTTTTATAATTCACTAAAGCATTATTTTCAATTAATTGTTTTTCAAAAGTGAAATTCAATAATCATAATTTTAAATTTTTTTCACAGATAAAAAAAGATGCTGTGATATGGATTAACTAAAGCATTACCTACATCACAACTATATCTTTAAATATATAGTTTTTAAACTATTTTTATATCTGAAAAAAAATTAAAATTATGATTGAATGAAAAAATTATTAAATTTTAAAATATTTAAACTAAATAGTAATCAGACTAAAAAAATATTTTTAAATAGGAACATTTTAATTCATTTTAGTATAAATCATCAAAATTTAGTTCAATTTTAATGTTTAGAAAAGCATCTGTATTCATTGTATTATGTTACTTGAATTATATGTCCTAAATATATAATACATAGTGAAATTTTTAATTTCACTTGGTTGTTTCCCAGGAGAAAAACAGATTTTTTAAAAATGTTTTAAATAACTATTTATTTATTTTTAGTGAAATGTCTTATTGGGTTTAATGAAAAATATAAATAATTATTTTCAGTAAATACTCAAGAATTAATATATATTCAATATATTATTAACAACATGTATACATCTAAATATATGAAATAACTAATGATAATCAGTCATATTTTTCTGATGCTCCCTTCATTGAGAATGCATGATATAGTGTTAATTGTGTTATCTGATAATGCAATTACAGAACTTTGCACTTTAACAAAATAGTAATTAAGTGTTTAAGCTTTACTTGTTTGTAAGATTATAATATGCAAGAAAACTCCCATTCCCTGTCAGTCAAACATCCACATTTCCCTTTGTGTCCTGCAAGTCCCCTGAAGAAGCCTTGAAACTGTTTGAAGATGCTGTGAAACATCATCCAGACAATCCCTCTGCTCGATATGGAAAAGCTTTGAGTCTAGACAAGATGGCAGATGAACAACGCAGTAATACATTGTTGGAACAAGCTATAAATGAATATATGGCAATATTGAATATGCCAAGTGTTTCTGATAAAGTATTTATGGCAGCTGGTACAAAAGGAGCTGATAGAATGAGATTTAGAGGTAAATTAATTGATCCTATAATTTTGTATTTTCTTAAATTATTATTCAAAATTCTTTCTTAAATTTTTATTAGGATTTATTGGTAAAGCTATACAAGTACAAATAATGTTAGCTGAACGTTTTCCTGAAAACGTGGATATTTTGAATCAGTTAGCTGTTAACTATTTATTAATTGGTAAAGGACAAAAAGCAAAGAAAGTATTAAAAGAGGTGATGTTAAATTGAATAATTTTTATATAAATTTATTTCCAAAGTATCATTATGTATAAACTTAAATTAGTAATAAGTGCAATAGCAGTTAATAAATTACTAATTGCAATTTAATTGAACCAAGCATGGGGCTGTATAAAATTTATTGTTTAAAACTATTATCTGATAGGTGCAATGAGGTGTTGTCTTGTATATTGCAATAGCAGTTAATAAATTACTAATTGCAATTTAATTGAACCAAGCATGGGGCTGTAAAAAATTTATTGTTTAAAACTATTATCTGATAGGTGCAATGAGATGTTGTCTTGTATTAGTGACTGTTCTTTCTTGTGATATCAACTCATCACTTTCTCCTATCAGTATGTGGAGATAGTAGAATAAGTTATTAATTAAGGTTATTTATTGTGTAGAGTTAATAAATTTATTGTTGTTTTTTGGATCTTTCGATTGATAATTTTAAACAAGTTTCATTACTAATCTGTTTTATGATTTATTATTATTTCAGTAAAGCAATTGTTTGGATTCAGTAAATTATTTTATATTATTTAACTTTATTTATTTTGAATTTAACCAGTTTATTATTATAAGAGCATTAACTATCTTGTCTTTAGTTCTAGCATTTGCTCAGTATTGTAACAATCTTGAAGTTCTAGTTGTGTTTATTATATCAGTGTTACATTTAATTTTTTTTTTTGTTAGTTTGTTTTTGGAATTTATTTCCTTGTGACTTGACAATGGTGACATTACAAATATGTCCAATATATGATCTGACTATTAAATAATTGGATTGCTCATGTAGGCAATTAACAAAGAACCAAAATAGGATGGAATGGGGAAGATCATTGAATTCGAACTTTTTTCAGCAGTCAAGTATTTTTTTTGGACTGAGCCAGTTTGTGCATGTAATTGTTAGTTGAAGTACATATAAACATTCATAACATAAACATGTTGCCAAAATCATTCTCTGAAAATCAAAAAAGCTTGATGTGAGCAAATCAAAAATAAAAGTGTTGCTGATTTTGTTTTTGACTCTAAGGATGCAATCTTTACTAAGTAGTATTTGTTGTCCTTGTGGTCCCATGACAGCATTAGGAACTCATGATGGGCCCATAATTGGGATCTATGGAGACCATCATAGATCCATGAATGGTCCTAGATAAATTCATCACCAGGACAATGTTCCAGCATAAAAGGCACTTTCTGTGAATCAGTTTTTAGTGAAAAAACATATACCAATGCTGGATCATCTTTTCCTGTTCCCCAGATTTTTGCATCCTCTGACCTTTTTTATTTTCCAAGATCAAAAGTCTGCTAAAGATTTCGAGTCCATAATGAGATGATTAAAACAAAAATAGTGGAATAGTTTAAAAACTTAATAGAAATAAACTTGCATCATTGTTCTGAACAGTGGAAAAAATTAAAGATTTCGAGTCCATAATGAGATGATTAAAACAAAAATAGTGGAATAGTTTAAAAACTTGCATCATTGCTTCTGAACACTTGCATCATTGTTCTGAACAGTGGAAAAAATGAATGCAGCGATGTGTGGCTGGAGGAGAGTATATTGAAAGAGATAAAAGTTCAAATGTACAATTATTTGATTAAATTCTGTTTATAGCACTTATTCAGTTATTCAATTCCTTGAGTGCCGACGATGTTTAGAAATTAAGCCTTAATTAATATGCAAAAAATACGATAATTAAAATTGTGAAATTTTGCTTAATTTTCATTGAAATCTTTTGAAATTTTCAGAATTTATTGCATTTTTTGTTCTCTCTCTAATAATATAAGCATTTTTTTTATGAATTTTATTTATTTATTTTTTTTTGTAACTTTTCATTATATATATGAGATTGACAAAAACATAATTTTTTTTATAAGAAATTTTAGCCATCTTGAAATTTTCAGAATTTATTGCATTTTTTGTTCTCTCTCTAATAATATAAGCATTTTTTTATGAATTTTATTTATTTTTTTTTGTAACTTTTCATTATATATACGAGATTGACAAAAACAATTTTTTTTATAAGAAATTTTAGCCATACACTGAAATAATGATATATTTAGATAATGACTAGACTTGTGAACAAAATGAATTTGTGAATGAAGAAATTTGGCCAAAATTTTCAAAAATTATTTAAAAAAAACATGAGTTATATAACATTTATTGAATCAAGTTGTCATATAATTATTAAAAAAATTATATGAATTCATTGAAATGTTTCATTTTTAATAACATTTCATCTTTATTAACTTTTTGTTACTTTGTTTACACGATTTTTAACCATACTTTTTATAAACATATATGAAAATGGCATTATTTTGCACATAATCAGCTGTAATAAATTTTCTGTTTCTCTAATTGGACTGCAGATGGTTTATTGTTGCTCAGCATCGAATGCCACTTGCCCACATCCAAAGTAGGCTTGGCTGCACTTTTCCAGGAAGTGAATTGCTATTGTAAGGCAATAAAAGTGCCATGTCCTTTAAATTGCCTGATGCATAAGTGCCCCCATTTTGTTTTTCATAATTTTCTCATAAATTTTGGTGAAATTAAAACAAAAAATGAATGATTCAGATATATTTTAATTTATTTTAACAGAATTAATCAATATTTCTTATTATCTACAATATTTTTTTTTAATTTTCAGAATTTTATTTCTTATTTTAAGAAAAATCAACTTTTTCCAAAAATTTCCAAAATATTTATTGAATCACATAATTGGAATGGATTTAGTATAAAATTGATAGGATGGGGAAAAAATCCAAATTCTATCAAGCTGTTCAAATATAAACAATGTTTGTTTACATGTATTTTAAAAAAATAAAATCAACTTTTTCCAAAAATTTCCAAAATATTTATTGAATCACATAATTGGAATGGATTTAGTATAAAATTGATAGGATGGGGAAAAAATCCAAATTCTATCAAGCTGTTCAAATATAAACAATGTTTGTTAACATGTATTTTAAAAAAAATGTTGGCAAACTGAAAAAATTTAGGAAACCACGATCAGGAGAACATATTTTCATCAAATGCATACAAAAAACTAATTTGCAAAAACTGGATTAATAAAATCAGCAATGGATTTTTTAACTCGTTTTTTATTGCTTTTTATCATTTTTTGTTCTACTTACTTGACATCTGTCAACTGCAAAGGCATTCAATGGGTTAATAACGACACCTTGTAATGATATAATAGTTAATATGATTGTCATATACATATAGAGGAAATTATGGACCAAAAAAATTCCTTGGCTTGGATGAAAATCAGCACTAACCAATTGAATTATAAACAGAATCATATTATAGAGAATTGTGCTTATAATAATTAAACAAGATTCTTCTTACAAAGTAATTAGCTAATGCTTGCTTTTTAAATATCTAATATAGTTTTTATAGCTAGATAATTTAACAAAAACTGATATTTTAATGATAAAAAAAAATTTTTTTAAGTAATCTTATTTTCTTTGTTATTTCTCAAATAACTGACTTTTGTATTAATTTAAACATATGTCAGTTTAAAATTTGTTTTTTTTTTTGCTAAAGATGGTGATGTTACTAAAATATTTATAAAAATTATATCATTTGGACAATTTCACATATATTTTCAAATATATAAATTTTTTAAATGTGTATAATTCAGTTTTACAAATTATGTTTACAATATTATATAAGATTTGGACAATAACAATATGAAATGATAATCTGTCTATCAAGTAATCTTATTTTCTTTGTTATTTCTCAAATAACTGACTTTTGTATTAATTTAAACATAGTACATAATCAGGATAATTTTAATTATCCCAGATAAATACACCTCTTATCTCACTTGTCAGTGAAAATTTTATTGGTCTTTTAGTAATGGTTTAAATTTTTATATCATCAAACCAAAATTTTTGTAAATCAACAGCTATCTAGGTACACACATATGTACACACACACTCCTCAATTTATAGTAAGATTCAGTTTCAAATTCTGCTGTCATAAGTACTTGTCAGTGAAAATTTTATTGGTCTTTTAGTAATGGTTTAAATTTTTATATCATCAAACCAAAATTTTTGTAAATCAACAGCTATCTAGGTACACACATATGTACACACACACACACTCCTCAATTTATAGTAAGTTTCAAATTCTGCTGTCATAAGTTAAAAATGCCCAAAATTTATGGATTTCTCATTACTAATGTTTACTAGGGCACTATAGATTATCTTAATAAATAAAGAACATAAAATTATTAGAATCATACAAAAAAAGAATGCTTTCCATATTTCCTATCATTGGGTCAGGAACTAAAACCAATGAATTATATTGATCAATCCTACAATTAATGGATTTCTTCACCATCATAAGTGAGTGAAGAAGAGTAAATAGAGGACATCTGTATTTTAAATAATTCTATGTATGTCTGTATATGTGTGAATTATAAATATGTATTCATAAATCCTGCATGATGATTTCATGGATATACATCATAATTTAAAGAACTAATTACTGAAATCATTCTGAATAAAACAATTCAAATCAACATAGATTCATTATTTATGAAATTATCATCATCATTTATGAAATTATTATAATAACTTCATAAATATTCAGAACTAAACCCATATTGAATCTTAAGAAAAAATCAAGTAATCATAGAGAACGTGAAGCAAACATAATACAAATATGAATTGTAATTTGTAAATATTCAGAACTAAACCCATATTGAATCTTAAGAAAAAATCAAGTAATCATAGAGAATGTGAAGCAAACATAATACAAAATACTGAACAAATATGAATTGTAATTTATATATTATATATAAAAAATAAAAAAATTTTTGATTTAAAGTATAAAAATGTATTGTAGTTTCAGTACCACTTTAAAAGTTTATGTTTAAACCATCTGTAATTTCATGAAACAATAATTTACAAGTAATTTTTGTTGGTATTTTGTATTATTTTTATTTTATATTCTGCATAATTACTTGCACTCTTAAGATTAAAACTGCAACAGTTCTATAAATATTAAAAATTGGATAAATTTTGATAAGCACTTTTTCACTCACAATAATCCTACAAATTAGCATTTTAAGTTATGGCATATCTTCATGAATCATTCTGCATATGTGTGTAATTTTAGCTAAAAAGTTGTTTTTGTTTATGAAAAACTTAATTTTCCTTTCAAAAACATTTTTAACTAAGATTGCCTAAGAATACAGCAAATTTTGTTGAAAAAGATCATTAGTAAAATAAATTGATTGCATATCAGTAAAATGTTTCAATCCTGCTTTAGAGATTTTATTGATGAAAAAACATTTTTAACTAAGATTGCCTAAGAATACAGCAAATTTTGTTGAAAAAGATCATTGGTAAAATAAATTGATTGCATATCAGTAAAATGTTTCAATCCTGCCTCAGAGATTTTATTGATGCATATTGTTTCCTTTTATCATTTTAGTTTAAATTAATTAAACAGATACTGCAAGATTTCATTTGTAATGAGATTTTGTGCCTAGAATATGGTAGTTGAATATCTTATATTATCATAGTGAAAAGAAATCTTGTTTATTTAGAGCATAACTAAAATTATTTCAAAAATTCAAACTTTATTTTATTCAATTATCTTAGATATAAATGTTAAATAAATACAGTATATAATAACTGATGAATATTTTAAAAATTTTATGAACATGATTCTATATTTAAAGCAATTTAAAAGAAAAATCTGTAAATTTCAATTCATACCAAATAAACTGAATTAGCACAGATGCTTGTTTAACGATAGCTAATTAAGAAAAGTAAAGATTGAGATTAAAACATCAAAATATATTTCTGTCAGTCATTTTAAAATGAATAGAAATTCTAATTAAATTATATTTAATTATTTAAACGTTTGACAATAAAAAATTATATAATCAAACAAACTTAAATTTGACAAGTTAAATATAAAGCCGGAAAAAAGTGACAAAATTCAATGACAAAATAATGAAATTTGTCCTAATTAATATAAATCGATCAAGACAAATTTTATTTTTAAACTTTAAATATATTTTCTTAAAAAAATTAATAAATATTCTATTTTTAAATTCTCACTTACTTTCCCGGTTAATAACTGGAGTATAAAAATTTGTATAAAGAGTAAAAATCCACTAATAGCAACTAATACTGCAGCCAAATGAATTTTTTTCATCTGACATACTGTGTAGTAATCCAGTTAATGATAATTCTGTAAAAAATTAAAACTGTTTGATATAAAATTCAAAAAATAATTCAATATGCTTTTTAAGAACAAAAACAAAATTGCCATTATTATACTTATTTATTCCACAAGTGATTAAAAAACTTTAGAAATTGCCATTCAATTATTTTTCACATTTTTGATAAATATTGCATATTTACTTTTACACTCTTTATTGATTAAAATAACATATATTGCTACACTTAACAAATAAACACTTTCTAACATTTGTATTTATGAAAACATAACAATCAATGGAAGTCGCCATATTGAATATTAGGTTGCCAGTTAAATTTACTTGCATGTAGTTATACAGTTATATTAAATAGTGGTTATAAATAACATAAGTAATTGAATTTTCCTATTTAACAAAAAATTATAAATGCCAATTTATTTTTGGTTTGATTAAGATATTGATTTACAGTATAGACTAGAGGTCAGTCGGTAGGATGGTTTATGGATTTTCACTTATTATTTGAAGATTCAAGTTTTTTTTTTTTTTTTAATTTATTTTCGGAGGAAAAGAATATTTCGAGATTTTTTACAAGAAAATTTCGAAGAAAAGACGAATAGAATTTTATTTATTCCTCGTTTAGGAAGTCGGCTAGACTGGCCATGTAGAAATGCTTGCAGCTAATACTGCTGACACGTCTTTTTCATCTCGAGAAACAAGAATTTAATCTGGATATTATCTTTTGAAAAATTTGTGAAACCTGCCTGCAAATTTTATTCCTCGTTTAGGAAGTCGGCTAGACTGGCCATGTAGAAATGCTTGCAGCTAATACAGCTGACACGTCTTTTTCATCTCGAGAAACAAGGATTTAATCTGGATATTATCTTTTGAAAAATTTGTGAAGCCTGCCTGCAAATCCTACCGTCTATAATCCGACTGATCCTGTTACAGATGTGGTTAGCTTATGATAGAGACTAATGAAAGCGTCGAAGTAGTTAATTTTTATTGTACTTGATATTTTATATTATAATAAATTTTCATTTTAAATTAATGAAAACATTTTAAACAATAGTCTGTTTCAAGATAACCTGACAGCCGAATTACCAAAGGAAACACTATATTCATACGCGATTTGTAAATAACAACAATAATTCGTTAAATTTTGTCACGTGATTTTAAAATATATGTTTTTAAATCATCTCAATAATTTAATATTTCTATATCTTATTTCCTAAAACAATAAATTATAAAATAATATTAAATTTTACTAATAAGGATTAGGTCAAACCATCGCTGGCTTCACTTTTAGTGACATCATGCCATCTCCATCTATCTCTTACCCTCGTGATCTTACCGTCTATAATCCGACTGATCCTGTTACAGATGTGGGTAGCTAATGATAGAGACTAATGAAAACGTCGAAGTAGTTAATTTTTATTGTACTTGATATTTTATATTATAATAAATTTTCATTTTAAATTAATGAAAACATTTTAAACTAGCTGTTTTAATACTGCTTGATAATATTTAAATGAAATTAATTTATATAGATAATAGCCTAACTTGTAAGCATATTATGTTCTAAATGCTGTAGAATGGTACAATGTATGTAGCAATGTATATAGGGTGTTTTCTATTTACTCTACAATAATTTTTTCTTGGTGTTGGGATTTTTTTTTCCGTCAGTGTATTTCCATTTAGAGAATTCAATAGCTTTAGTTAGGGTAGAGACAAAAATAGATTGCCAATCAGTCTTAGAGGAAATTACATGGTCTAGTGAAAATCCAAAAAAATGAGCATCTTGTTTGTTGAAACATACCAGTTATATTTGGTTGATTTAGACGAGTAGGCTCTCAATTGTGAAAGTGGTTTGTAGAGAGTGATTCTGGATTGCTGATAATTTTTTTAATAAAATTGAAAAGTTGTTTCATTATGAGTGGGAAGAGGTGGGTTCTACCAGTTTCAAGTCTTATTGCGTAATCTGGTACTGATTGATCCAATTTGAAGAGTTTTCTAATGAAGATGGACTGGAGTTTCTCAGAGGAAAAGAGATGATCTGGAATCCAAATAGGGGATGCATAAGAATAGGTTGAAAGAATACAAGAATTGGATATTTTGAATGCTGTTTTAAGGTTCGAGTTTTTCATGTTAGAGAACAGTCTGATGAAACTAGAGATCATTGCAGAGCACTGATTGATTTTATCTTGGAAGTGATGCTGGAATGTGGGAATAGATGAGAAGGTAACACCTAGATATTTTATTTGAGGAATAATTTCCAGTTTTTTGTTGCCAAGGAAGAAAACATTTGTTTTTGGTAGCTTTCCACCGTTTCTAAATATCATAATTTTATTTTTTTCAGGATTGATTGTGAGATTATTTTTGGAACAGTAGTTATCAAGAGCGTTTATTTTGCGTTGTAAAGAGATCTTGTTAGGTGACACCAGAACAATATCATCAGCGTAAATTAAAAGTTGAATAATTTGGTTTTAAATACAAACGCCATCATTAGAGTTATTAAAAATTGAAAATAGGTCATTTATGAAAAAGATGAACAATAGAGGACTTAGTGGTTCACCCTGGGGGAGACCGGAAGATAAGTCAAACGTGTCAGATAATTGGTGATCTTGGAGAATTTCAGCAGAAAATTTGCAGAACAATTTAATAATAATGTGGATAAATTTGGAGCTATTAATATGGAGGGGAAGTTTGTCAATTAGTTTGGTAAGTTTTATGGAGTCAAAAACTGCTTTAAGATCAATAAAGCAGGCATAGAGTTTTTGATTTTTCAATAGTTGAATTTGGATAATTGCGTTCATTAAAAATAAGCAGTCAGTAGAACTTTTACCAGCAGTAAAAACCAATTGTAGTTCATTAATAAAGGAATTCGTTTGAAACCATTTATTTAGACGAGCGGCAAGAAGGGCAGTGAAAAGTTAGCAATAGGTTGCTTAAAACTGGAGACCATATCCGAAATCATTATAACCATGACATAAATTACTATTGAACTACTTTTTAACACCATTGCCTAAATCATCTTCAAACCTAAGAATTTTATCCTTATTTAATTCATAGAATAAATTTGATATAATTGTCATCTCTCCATGCATATGTTGACTAGAAGTTCTATCGAAGAGAACCCTGTCCTTTAGCATTAGGAGCTATCCTGTCGGCAGCCGCAAGTATCGAGGTCTACTCAATCCGTTCCGTGATTTTTCTGTCTGTAAACGGGCCGTTGCTAGGATACCGGCTATACGGATCCGTATTGCTGGACGAAATTGTAGTGGAAATTGCGCCTAATGCTGGATTTACACTGACCTTGTGAGTGCGTACGCGACCACGACCGCGACTGAGTTTTGTGACAGAATATGCACAATGATCACGACCGACGATTTTTCGAATCAACCTATATCAACTGCATAAGCAATAGCCAATAAGAGTTGATGTGGCATATAGCGCGTAAAACATGGCGACTCATTGTTTTCTTTGGTGGCTACGCTAGCTATTTCATCAGCAAATAATTAATTCGAATAATGATCATTTTATTACAATGACAACGGAGATCGCTACATAATTATTAATACTTTTAAACATATATATTTGAAGTTCACAAAATGAATGTTTAAGGGACTTCTACCATAGTTTCCAGTATATTTCAGTAAGATATATGCTGGAAATGAAAACACATAAATAATAATAATATTAATAGTGGATTCAATAGCATTTATGAATCCATTTTAAATCATGCAAATTTCCCTGTTTCATATTATCGAAGATGTAGAAGGCGTTTTTGGGTTCGCCAATTATTACGTCAAAAAGATGTATGAAGAATATCATCGTTTGATTCCAGATATGCTATGCACAGATTCAGAGAGTTTTTTCAGATATTTTCGAATGTCGCCTAATCGGTAAGTTTAATATCCAAATATATGCAGTTTCAAATATACGCTTATGCACATGCCTATTTTGTATAAAAATAATTTATATATTTTCATAATGAAGGTTTGATATCTTGCTGAAAAAATCGAAAATAATATAGATTTCCTAAAGTTGATATCCATTTTTCTTATATATGCAGGAAAACAGCTGGCTATTACATTAAGGTAAATAATTTATTATTCATAGATATAAGTAATCATTGTAAAATATTAATTACCAAATATTATGCATACGTTTGAGTAATTATTTTATAAAAAATATAATAATAATTATTAACCCCACTCGGTCCGAGTATTTTGGTTGCCGTCCGAGTTTACTCGACTCGGATGAAAAGATCCGGGTGGATGCGCGCGCATCGTCTGAGCGAACTCGGTCCGAGTGTGCTCTGATCGTGTCATATCCAGAGAATATCTCTGAAATTTGAACATCCGCCATTTTTAAATTACAGTAGTTACGAAACTCCTTAGTAGTTACAAATGCAGGATTAAACAATGCGGTATTGAGATGCTTTTAACGGCCAAAAATCACCATCAAATTTCATAATAATTTATTAATTAATTCAAAAGTTATTAGTGGAGGACATGCACAAACAGACAATAGTGATCGCTTAATGTTTCCTTTCCTTCGGAAAGTTGATTGAAAATAATTTTATATAGTTTATTTAATTACCGAAAGAATTATGAACTTATAAGAACTTAGTCCAATAGTCAGTAGCAATATTCATTTTCTTTTATTTAAGATCATGGATATTTGACGTCTTAACTGCAGTGAGTTCATGAATAAGTCCGTTACTGAATTTTATTGCTATTCTTTTAATTTTTTTCTTATCTTCAGGATCCAATTTCACTTCTTGTACAACACCAATGGAACCATTTACTAAACCCAAACTCACTTCAATGTCCTTGTCAACATTACTCTTGTTCCTAATTTTATCACTATTGTATCCTCTAATCCTGCTGTCAAGAAGGCGTCATCTTCATAATTTTTTATACATTCACGAGTCTTTTCGAAAGATACTTGGGCAATCTATACTATTTATGGCTGCAAGTTGTATTTCTGGGTGAGGAATAGTTTTTAACATGGCTGTTTAATTGGTGGCACATATTTCTTGTTGGCAGTAAACAAACTGTATCTTCAGGAAGTTCAAAGAGACATTTTGATATTTCGAGCAAGCTGCCTTCGTTTGATTTAGAATGTAGAGGAATTAATCGACTAGATAATATATCACGATCCATTTGTGTTGTTACTCCAACTCTTATTCTTGTCAGCATTTCAACAAAATTGTAATCGTTGAGTTGCCTCATGTTTTGGGTAAGTTCATCGTAAGTAAATAGTTCAGACCACAGATTTGGCATACTAAGTGATCCTAAGAGCTTGTTCACTTCAGTATTAGATAGTTTCTCGAAAGGAGATTTTTCTCTAACAGGAGGCAGTTGTAAGAGGTCTCCTAAGACTAGGATGTGTTTTTGCCAAACCACCCATCTTGTTCATCATTGGTATCGAATATCTCAGAAAAACGTAGATGGATGTATGTTAAAGTAACATTCGAAATCATCGAAACTTCGTCTATAACAGCGATGGCTAATCTTTTCTTGCAATGGGTTAAAATCAAAATTTTTTACTTTGTATGTACGTGTTGCGGGTCAAAAAATGAAATCCACTGTAATAATGTAAATATAGATCCTTTAATTTTTCTATTATATTTTTAAATACAATAAAATTTAAAAACAAGTAATCACATAAATATTGGGAGTAGGCAATGTAAATATGTAAATATAATTAAAGTAGGCATTTTTGTAGATTTGTTTTTTTATTACATTGTTACATCGTAACTTTGACAACATTCCAAACATCAGAAAATCGGCAACGATTATCTACTATTCCAGCTGACCCCAAGAATACAATATTAGAAGTCTGAATATATCCGATATGTGTAAATCTACAATTTATTCTTTTTTTGTAAATGGAATTCTTATCGTCTCTTTTCTCTTCGGTAGTATAATCGAAATTGGAATCTTCATTAGAATAAATGACTACTTGTGAACAGGAACAACATTCTGATTGTGAGACATTTATAAATTAATTATTTATTTATTTATCTTTTATTTCTTAATATATTAATATTTAAACATAAAATTGTTCTGGCAGATGACGTTAATTAGTGAAATTTGATAATTTATCACTTTAAGTGATAATACCTTGACAAGGTCTCATTCATTTTTGTAAATGTTTTATTTATCCAGAACCTAATAATGGCTAGGCAGTAACAATTATTAAGGTAAAACTGGGCCTTTCGCGACCGAATCAAAATCCCACTGTCTCTCATGCAATCAATATCATTCAGCATTTACGGGATCCAAACTTAAACACGTTTCGACGTGGAGCTCTTCTCCATTTCAAGGAAAACCGAGATAGTGAAAAAGAAAATCGGTCTCACAATCGATTTTATCATGTGAGAGGATCCTTTTCTGAACCACGCATATATCTAGCATATTTTCAGCTGAGACTATCGTAGTCGAATGCTGTTGCTTGAATTTTTGAATAGATTGTAGTGTTGGTCTTGACTTTTCATATGAAAAGATTCTTCTTGCAGTCATCCGTATTATTTCTAAGTTATTTTCCATCTGAAATCTTCATAGTATAATGCTGATCTTGCTAAATTCTTGATTTGATCTATTGATGCATCTGAATAAATTAGAATAAACGGATATTCTTGCCCTATTGTGCGAGTAAAAGTATGCATAAGATAGAGGTAAAAATAATCGCTTATTTAAAATATTTTCTAAAAATCTTTTATGAACAAACCTAGCCTACAGAGCAGAGATAATGAAAATCTATCTATTTTCGTATTTTAATCAATAGCTTTTTCATACAAAATAATAGTCTCTAGACATAGTAATTTGATATTGTTTCTTAAAGCAATAATGATAGTATCAAATGGCTCAAAAATTTAATTTACATTATACTTATGTGATATTACTGAAAACTCATACAAAAAATGGGTGCATTACAGTCATCATCACATGATCACATTTCATGCCAAAATTATCATTTACCATTAATCATAAAAGCTCCTGTCCAGACCATTATGTCTCTGTGTGAATTATGATGGACATCGGAATGTCCCCATTACTTAGTATCTTCTCAAGAGACTAGTGATTTAAAATCAATAAAGGAGAAATTTCATATAAATATATATATTTTTTTATTTTAATTATTAGACCCAATTAATAATTCAGTTATTTTATTTTTAGGATAAAAAAATATATTTGAAGGTTTTATAGATTTCTAGCTCTCTGTCAATCTGATGCTGGTGGAATCAGCTTTGTAGTAGAAGGTTAGCTCCTGTCCAGACCATTATGTCTCTGTGTGAATTATGATGGACATCGGAATGTCCCCATAACTTAGTATCTTCTCAAGTGACTGGTGATTTAAAATCAATAAAGGAAAAGAAAATTAGTAACACATTCCAAACCAGCATAAAAAATTATTAAAATGATATACATTTAATATTTTATGAAAAAATAATTTTTTGATCAACTTCAAATTATTGATTTATTTATCCATTTTAAATTGGACAAAATTTTGTAACATTTTTGAAATCAGCATTTCAGAAAAATAATAATAGGTCTATAGAAGCAAGATTTTACATTGATTGTTGCCATTTGTCCATGCATATAGTTTTCCATCTATCTGCATGGACAGTAACAATAATCAATGACCTCTGTCTGCATGGACTCGTGAACAATTTAACTTATTGGAGTATTTATATTAAACCTACGTATGAATCATTTACACTGAAAAAGTAAATGATTCATGTGTAGGCTTAATATAAACACTCCAATAGGTTAAAATGTAAAATGATCTTACTAACATTAACAATTTTATATCTGGTTCTAATTTTACATGCTCTCTATTTGTTTTCTTGGAGATATGCATTTGAAGAATATATCCCACTTTGCAGAAATACATGAAAATTTTCATACATATTTGATTTGGAGGAAAAAGTCAAAAATTTTCAGTTTGTTTTGCAGATGATAAAACTGGTGCTATAATCACCAGACAGATGTAAATTTTGAAAATGTATTGGTTTCTATATAAAAATTGCAAAACAGAAACTGAATTGAGCCACAATGTCTATAAATTATAAAAAAATTCAAGGGTGATCAGAATTTAAAAAAAAAAAGCATAAAGTGAAAGAAATAATGCTTTGATTTTACTAGTTTATTCTTTGTAACATCAAGACAATAAATTTAATCACCACACTATTGTGTATGTGGTAGCAAACTATATATTTGCCTCTTCCTTATGTCTTTGCCTTGCTCTGTTAATAGTTTTGCCATATTTTAATGTGGATGATCAAGAAGATGCCTTGCCAGTTCAATTGAGGGAAAATTCCAATAGAGAATAATCCATGACAGCTTTCATTGATATTATATTATTTTATGCAGAATTGATAAATATGATCTAGATAAGCTGCAGAATTTTTCTGGAATACTCTTTATTGAAATATATGTTAAAAAGTTCTCTTTTCTAGTTTTCAATATTTTTCAATTGTGGTTCTTTATATTGTTATCAGATCTTAAATTTTTTATATATAATAAAATTAATCTCAAGTGAATATAGATTATATGTTGTAACTGTAAATATTTAATATAACTTTTATCTATTTTATAACAGTGATTTAGAGTATAATATAATATAATTTAATGTTTTACATAAAACTGTTAATATATATTTTTATTGTAATTTATATTAATAATTTGTTTTTCTTCTAGTAGTAAATGTATTTTCCAAAATTAATTTTATCTTCAGTATGACTGTCCTTACTGAGAATATTGTTTTATCTCGAACAAGAGCTCAAGACTTAAACAGTGTACGAAAATTAAATTGTTGGTATGTTTCTAATTTATTTTTTAAAAATTTGTTATTTATGAAAATAAGCAAAATTTGTTTCAATAAGCTTTATATTTTAAAAATATAATGTTGTTATAATAATATACTGGCATACCTCAATTTATGAAATCCTATTTATATGAGTGTGTAACTTGTATTGCTTATTAGATTTACAAACCTTTAACAACATTTACAAAAAAATCTAATGACGAAAGTTTGAAAATCAAGTAACACACACCTTACTGAAGTAATACATAAAGCAAATCTATAATATCAGAGATATCCTCATGCTTATCTCATATATATCAATTCAAATTTTTAAAGTGTTTAATAAATATATACAAATAATCATTGGCAATGAGGTTTGGTTCAAATCCTGCTGTTGTAAGTCATAAATGCCAAACAGGACATTATGTATTACTTTAATAAACATAATGAATATAAAATTACATGAACCAAACACAATAAAGGATATTTTGCATATATGAGGCCATTGCTTAGGAACTTGAACCCATATGAATTGTATTGACTAATCACAGAATTCATCAATGACATCACCATCATAAGTATGAGTGATCATAAGTCAAAGACTACTATATTTGTAATATAAATAAAAATCTCTTCTAAATATTAAACTATATTAAAATTTGTTTTTGACAAATTTATTTAAAAGACATAATTTTCTTTGAAGAATTTAATTTAAATTTGATTTAAATTAAATTCTAGATTTTTAAATTCTATTGATTTTATTGGAGTTTAGATAAATATCTTCTAAACTCTAATAAAAATTTATTAATAAATATTTTAAATTGAAATTTTGTCACTGAATTTGTTGCTATATTCTTTATTGTTTTATGCATGATAAACATTCATTAATCAATTTTTATTTTCATAATGAATTATTATATTTCTTATTAGTTTCCTACGAAGAATATTTTTTAAAATTGCTGAACAACAGCAAATATTGAATTTTATTAGTGACTTTAACTAATGAAACTATCTTTTTAAGCTATGTTATGATAATTAATATTATAAGTGAAGTAATTTTGCCCTCATTTATCCAAATAGATAATATTTTAGAATATTTGAGTGAAAATGAATTGTATTTTTTTCCCCCATTTATATTAATAATAATTTTGATCCAATTTACAAGAATTTGATTTATAAAGCATTTTTAGGATTTCATTATGCTTGCAAATTGGGATAAAAGTATTTTATTATAATTTTATCATCATAATATAGTCTTATAATATTACATTAAAATATCTTCTCATTAATTTTTGAAGACATACTAAAATATTTGACTCCAGTATACTTTTAGCCATTAGCTTTATTATTTTCAAAACAGTGTGAAATGATCTCATTGTTGAGTGGAGGTAAAAAAAAATTAATGATCAAAGAGTTAATTCATTTCAATTATAGTAAATCTGTATTATGAAAACTTAAATATACAGTAAGACAGTTAATACTTTAAATATGATTTATACTTGCAGGGGAAGTGAATTGTCTGATGTATACATAGTAAGAAGAATGCCAAATGTTGAAGTTCTCTCATTAAGGTCTATAATCTAAATTTTTCTACTTAAAATAATTAAGGGGATTATAATTTATTATAAAGAATTTTGACAAATTTATAAAAATAATTTTAGAAAAGTATAGTACATAATCCTTTCTTAAGAAGTATAAGAATTAGCTTTTAAAATATTGATTTCAGTAACTTTATATACTTATATTAATGTATATTTTAACTAAAAATTCATTTCCATTTTCTTGAGTAATGTTTTATTGTAAGTAAATTATTGAACAATCAATTAATTATATATCTTATACAGAGTGGGGCATGAGGATTTGATAGTTTTTTGTAAGGTTAATACGAGAGCACTGAGAGGTTGTTGCACTGTGAATGACATCAGGAGCAACTAATTTATATATCTTATACAGAGTGGGGCATGAGGATTTGATAGTTTTTTGTAAGGTTAATACAAGAGCACTGAGAGGTTGTTGCACTGTGAATGACATCAGGAGCAACTCATAGAGTACGTAATTAAGTTGCCATGTAGAAGTGGTCAGTGAGCCACCATGTGTTTGCAGTACAGATGTATTTTGAGACAAAATTTGTTGTGCAGAGAGAGAAATTTTTTTGAGATTTTTTTGTTGTACTGAGACATGGCAGGATTCCTTCCCACAATGCCATTTTTAAATGGGTTAAGGCAGCGGTTTCCAAACTCTGTGTCTGCACTCTGTTTTTTTCATAACAGTCTAATTTTATAAATACATACCACTTACAATTTAATACTACAAAACAATATGCCATATTTTGTATAGATAAAGTTCTTATATGGCAAAAAATATATTTTTATTATGATGTAATAATTTTTAATACAATTAAACAAATCTTACAAAAGAAATGAAAAATAGAATATATGTTTAATATAACATAATATTTAATGTGATGGGTGGAATTGTTTTTCAGCACAAATTCTCTCAGATTGGGATGTCATTCTTTTTGAATCACTAAATGAGATTGATATTTTGTTTTTAAAACAGCTATAGCAGAAAGTTTCTGGGTACATGAATATTTGTACTGTATTTATAATCCTTTTGCTGATTCAGTTTTTTTTTACATCAGTTTGAATTTATTTTTTGTTTGTTTGTCTCAAAAATTATTTTTTTGTTAATTCTTTCATGCCTCATAGTGGGGCATGCCCACAGTTTGGAAAACATTGAGCTAAGGATTTTAATGAACATGGAAGTGTAGTGAGTAGGTTTGTGGGTCCATGGTTTGCATACCTGAAAACATTTCAAGAGTGAATGCTGCAGTGCAGAGGAGTTTGACATGCTCAGCCAGATGACTTGCAAGTGCATTACAAATATCCACCAGAACCATAAGAAGAATTTTATACAAAGACCTCCATTTTCATCTCTCTAATATCAAAGTCACTTGTGAACTTAGAGAAGAGGATAAGGTGTCTTGCATTAATTTCTGAAGGCAATTCTTCGAAGTTTTGAGGAATGATGCAGAGATACTGATGTGTTAATAATGTCTGATGAGGTACATTTTCACCTCTCAGAATTTATCAACAAACAAGACTTCTGGTATTGAAATGACACAAATCCAATGCAGTTGCATGAAAAATCTGTTCAGAATAAGAGAGTAAAAGTATTGTGTCTGCATTTGGTGTCATTTATCCTTATTTCTTTGTGGAGAATAACCAAGCTGTCACTGTGGATGCTGCATGCTATTGCACCATGCTTAACACATTCCTTCATGTAGAACTCCAAAGATTGATGCCTCATGCCAACATTTGGTTTCAACAAGGTGGTGCTATACCACACTTTGCAAGGATAAGCAGGAATGTTCTTCAAACATTGTTCCCATGCTATTTGATTTCATGGTTTGTATACATTGAGAACTTGATCTAAGATAACAACACCAGACTTCTTTCTGTGGGAGTACATCAAGTTTAAAGTGTATGCTACCCAACCTTTCTGTATCCAGTAACTTAAACATTGCATTATGTGTGAGATTTGCCAAATTGATGTTGCTGTGTTGCAGAATGTTATATGAAACTTTCATGCACGACCCAATATTGCATTAATTGCAATAGAAACTGCTTTCCTAATGTTATTTTTAAGAAGTGAATATGTCTCAATAAATTGCAGCAAACTCTGTTCGTATTTCTAATAGTTCTCAGTATATTTATGACCTATTCCTTTATAACATTGTCATGAAAAATCATCAGATCCTCACACCTTACCCTGTATATAATCTTGAATTTTTTGTTATTTTATGCTTTATATTTTTCCTCTATAAAGGTAGATATTGACTCAATATATTTATTAAGTTACATAATTTATCTACAAATCACCTATTACTGAACATCAAATTCTCTAGAACTTTCAATATTCTCTAATTAGTTATTTTGAACAGTGATATAAAGATTTAAAGAAATTTGTTGATATAAAGCATTTTGTTATTTTTGCAGTGTTAATAACATCATCACTTTAATAGACTTTGCATATTGTCGGAATCTACAGGAATTATATTTACGCAAAAATAAAATTAATGATTTAAATGAAGTATGTTATCTTCAAGTATTGCCTAGACTTCATAGTTTATGGCTTGCAGATAATCCATGTGCAGAAACAGAATCTTATCGTTTGACAGTTCTTCGTGCACTTCCACATCTCCAGAAGTTAGATAATATAAGTAGGTATCACTTTTAAGATTATTTTTATTTTTCAATTATTGTAAAGTGTAATTTCTAATATTCCCTTCTCCTTGCTTTAGTGCCCATAGGTGATAATTCAAACATCTCTGTTTTTGCATCTTTCCCAAGCAAAAAAAGTTCCATTTTATCATCTATGGGCCCTAAGGTGATACATGAGCATTAGAATGAAAAATAATTGTTTTCCTGTGGGAAAGTTGTGACATCACATTTATCACCACAGTATTTCTTCCAGTTCATCATATAAATTATTGATATGTGAAAATAAATAATTCTCACATTTTAAATTTAATTTGTCTTATCATTATGTACTTGAGTACAGAAGTATATTGATATTTATGGTACTATACATACTAGTAATATACATTAGTGTATATATAGCGTATTTTATTAGTCAAACAGTATACCAGTAATCATAATGCCAAAGAAACAAATTCTTACAGTTTGGATTTCAAGCTGAAAGTAGTAGACTGTTTAAAATCTGAATTAGGAGGCAACATTTCTGCTGCATCTCAAAAATTTAAAGTTACAAAAGAATTAAGAGAATGGCAGAAAGATGAAAGCAAGATAAGGGATTTTGCAAGTGAGCAAACCATTGAGAAATGAAAGTGGACCATATGCCAAACAAGCAACTTGTGTCTAAGTCACTGATCTTGAATTATCAATTTTAGATTGGATTAAGAAACAACAGAATGAAACAATTTTAGTTCTTGGAATTGCTATCAGACTCCAGGTGAAATCTGAAGCAGAAGGTTTAGTCTTGCTCAAAAGGACTTTAAAACCAGGGTTGGTAACACAGTGCACATGGGCATCAGGGTGCTCACAAAGCAATTTTTAAGTGCCCACCCTTCAAATATCTGAAATGTAAATTTTAGATATTTGAACAACAAACACTCGTACTTGTAATGAATAATTTTAGTAAAAATTATTAACAATTGTACACTTTGATTTTATCTTCACCATTAATTGTATGAATTGAACAATTAAACTTTTGACAAAAACGGGAATCTTAGTGACATAACACTAAGTGTTCATTGTACACTTTGATTTTATCTTCACCATTTTAACAATTGTATGAATTGTACAATTAAACTTTTGACAAAAACGGCAATCTTAGTGACATCTATATAACACTAGATGACTCGTGTGATGACTAGATAAATCGATTTTTGACTACTAGAGACATCTGATGCCACATATAGTGAACTATTTTCTGTTCCCATTATCCTCATATTCTCTGTCAAGCCACTGCATGCTAGGGTGCCTGCAGGACTCCTGCATTTCTGAAATATGCCCTCCTAATGAAAAAGGTTGCTGACCACTGCTTTAAAGCATTTAAAGGTTGACTTTTTTGTTTTTTGAAGTTGCACAAATTGAAAAGGAGAATAGTAATTTCTGTTGGGCAGTGTTTTCTGGGAAATGCTAAAGAAGTTGCCATGAAATTTATACAGGACTGTAAGAAACTAAGAGATGAAAAAGCCTCATTTATTGTGCAAACGTATACAAAGGTTGGAAGTCTGTCCGAACCTCTGTATGGAGTGTATGGAGTTCGACACTAGTCCCCTCCCAACCCTACTTTTCGTGCCATCTTAATATTAATATGGATATCTATCTCATTATATTCGAGCCAGTTCAATACTCGATCCACGGCATAAGACCATTGCTCCATAGCTTTTAAAGTATAACTTTATTAATATAATCAAATAAAACTTACAAATGTAGAAAAAATGTCTCGTCCCTGGACAAAGGGTTGATATTGCAAAATAATGTGGTGTTTTACCAATACAGTTCTTTCTTCCAACAGTCAAGTTCATATGGCCCTGTTGCCGCAGTTGTAAGAAACGGACGAATAACACACACACCTACTAGACGCCAGACGAACACCACAATTCTTCATCAAGTTGAGCAGCCAATACGGGGAACGAGACAACACGCCATCCATTGGCGACAACTTTAAATACTGGTTAATTTCCATATTCAATACAATACAACTTATTAACAAAACTCTTTCAAAATTACAAGATGTAACTATTAAATTAATTATAACATAAAAGTTAATTAACATACTTTGAAAACTTATATTACGTATAACAGAAATCATACATTTTTCAAAAAGTTCATGAATTCGGCAACACAGATCTTCCACTAACATGGCGACTCTTCTACTCGTTCCAACATGATGCAACAGGTAAAAATTACATTAATATCTTTTTAAAAAAGGATTTCAAACAAAAATCCACCTTTAAATCCAGAATCCTCACACATAGATGCAAGCCCGTTTTGGTTTGATTTGCCTGCCTCTTATTCTTATTTCTCAAGAGTGAAATCTATAAAATGTAAAACAACTGGCCATGAAAAAATGTGCTATTCAGTCATCCTTTCAGCAAGCAGTAATAGGACCAAATTACTGGTCATGCTAATTTTCAAAGTGTTTAAAAAATGTACCAAAAGGACAGTGCCACCCTAACTACAGGGCTAAATGGGCTATAGCCCCGGGATGCCAGCCTTTTGGGGTGGCAATTTTACTTTTGCTCATATCAATTTGACGGCTGGAGATATATCACTTCCAAAAATTGATATTACAATTGAATATACTCTTCTTTAGAAATTGTTAGATTATACTCTTTGTTAGAAAAATTTTTACAGTCAAAACGAAACACAGAATCATTTAACTTTTACAAATTGGAAGGTATAAAATTGTCCGGATGCAATGAGAACAAACGATTACACAAAACAAAAAACAATACAACGAAAAAAATGTGCTATTCAGTCATCCTTTCAGCAAGCAGTAATAGGACCAAATTACTGGTCATTCTAATTTTCAAAGTGTTTAAAAAATGTACCAAAAGGGCAGTGCCACCCTAACTACAGGGCTAAAATGGGCTATAGCCCCGGGATGCCAGTTTTTTGGGGTGGCAATTTTACTTTTGCTCATATCAATTTGACGGCTGGAGATATATCACTTCCAAAAATTGATATTACAATTGAATATACTCTTCTTTAGAAATTGTTAGATTATACTCTTTGTTAGAAAAATTTTTACAGTCAAAACAAAACACAGAATCATTTAACTTTTACAAATTGGAAGGTATAAAATTGTCCGGATGCAATGAGAACAAACGATTACACAAAACAAAAAACAATACAACGAAAATACATCGGCAAAAGTTGATTTTGATGCCAATACCAAATTCTACATAAATACATATGCTATTATTGATAAACTTCTATCAAAAGTACAAAAGAGAAAGTGTGCAAATGATGACATTTACTCAAAATTTAGCTTTCTGAGTCAATTGAAAAATTTAAATGAAGACACAATTAGAAAGAATACTGCAGAGTTATGTAAAAAATATGTTGACGATCTAGAAAATAATTTTATTGAAGAATGCCTCATTTTAAACATGTTAAATAAACGTGTTTGAAGATAAAGAAAATATATCTACTGCGGAACTTAGTTTGAGGACAATAATTCTTTCAAAAATTGAATCTACATTTCCTAATGTGGCCACAACAATGTGCATTTTTTAAGTATTGCCGCTACAAATTGCAGCGGTGAAAATCTTTTTCAGCACTTAAAAAGAATAAAAAATTATTTACACTCTTCTTTGGGACAGGGCAAATTAAATGATTTAAGTATTTTGTCCATAGAGAGTGATTTATTTAATTCTTTAAATATGTGTGATATTATTACCAGTTTGCTAAAAAAAAGCTAGGAAAATAAATATTTAAGTTATACATATAATAAGTTATTTTTGTTTTTTGTTTATATAATTTGTTTTTGCTTGTATAGGTTATTTGAATTTTGTGTGAATTTTATATTTTTATTTGTTTATTGGCAATATATTGACTTTTTCTAATTCTGAAGCTTTTGTAAAACATCACCGGTCATCCCGTACCCACTTCTTCTCCTGTGTATTTTCTTATGAAGAGGGGCGTATTATTATTAGTAGCCCACGGGCACCAAATATCTTAGGATGGCCCTGCAAAAGGGAAATTTCCACCTAACAACACATTTACAGTTTCTAAAGGAGGTTTAGTGACCAAAGAGTTAATAACTTGGATGGATGAAATTTGGAAGAAAAGATCAAATACTATTTTTTGATAGCCATCTCTGCATGCTTAAGATTGTCAGCATGCTCATTCACTTGTCAATGAGACTTTTAAGAAAGTTCACAACATGCAATTGATTTCCTGGAATGGCAAACAACTTACAATCTTTATTTTCTTTATTAATCTTTACAGCTTTATTCCAGCTTACATTTTATGATGTAAGCTGGAATAGATCTGTAAAGGTATTAGTTCAATGCAAGTGGCAGAACTTACAAATAGGAAACCAAAAATTCACTCAAACAGGAATAAGGAAGAAAGCTGATTATATTACAGTTGCTGAATGAGTGTGCAAAGCTTAGGATGAAGTTCCAACATCTAGCATCCAAAGATCTTTTCATTCATATGAAATTATTTAGCAATGAAAACAGTGATTTCCATGAATCATTATGTGAACTCATAATAATGAGAACATTGGCCAAAATGGAAGACATTGAATCAGAAGAGAATGACATTGGAAATGATGTTGAAAGTGCAGAACTTGATTCTACTGACAAAGACAGTACTGAATATGAAGCTTCCTGTGATTTAGATTCAAGGTCAGATGAATTCTAACTTTTTCCTGAACATTTTTACTGTACAATAGTAGTACCACATTCAGTATATGAAACCATGCTGTTTATAATAAAATTTGCATTTTACTATTTATTTCATTAATCTGTCACTTTCTAACTTTTTCCTGAACATTTTTACTGTACAATAGTAGTACCACATTCAGTATATGAAGCCATGCTGTTTGTAATAAAATTTGCATTTTACTATTTATTTCATTAATCTGTCATTTAAATTATACTTTCTCTGTAAAATCTTCACTTGTCTTTTTTTCATTAAAAAATTAAAAGGTTTTATCTTCCTGTAAAAATATTGGCTGAATACTTTAAACTGAAGCACATTTCAGCAGTAATTATGCACACTATTATTTATTTAGTGAAGCAGTTTCAGTACAAGACTATCTTTATCGCTATAAACCATAGGATCATAGGTATAAATTTAATTTAATATCATTATTCGAACAACGTTCGAATGATGATGTTAAATTACGAACGATCTTCATCGTTTTGAACGATGTTAAATTAAATTTATACGTATGATCCTATGGTTTATAGTGATGAAGATAGTCTTGTACTGAAAGTGCTTCGCTAAATAAATAAAAGTGTGCATAATTACTGCAGAAATGTGCTTCAGTTTAAAGTATTAAATTATAAGAAGTCTAAGCAGAAATAATTTTAAGGATTTAAAAAAAATATTGGCTGTTGAAAGTTTTTGATTTTTTATCCAACTTACAGCCCATAGGCGTTATCTTGGGAAAGCGTCCATGGAATCCAAAATAAGGTGATACAGTAATTGTTTTGATAATTGTTACCCTCCCCTATTCAATTATATAATAGTTTTATTTTTTGATTTTATTTAAAGTCTACAAATCTGAAAAATCTTAACGGAACAAGGAAACTCTGTATATTTTAAACTGAAACTACATCTAGCAGTATATACTGTTAGATCTCATTTTATTTTTCCTTAATATTATTGTTATTTTTTCCCTATTATATAATAGTTTTATTTTTTGATTTTATTTAAAGTCTACAAATCTGAAAAATCTTAATGGAACAAGGAAACTCTCATTTTATTTTTCCTTAATATTATTGTTATTTTTTCCCTTTTATCTTTTCAGCTATTTATAGATAAATCTATTATACAATGCATCTGATCTGTTTTTATTAATTTCTTAGATATCATTTCTGTATATTAATCATGAAGTAAATCTAATGACTTTAAATTGTTTCTATTAGGGAAAATCATTCTTCTCTTTTGTTATGTTTATAAACACAATATTTGTAAATTAAACATCTCTTAATCTGAGAATAAATAATGCTAAGATTGTTAATATTTTTCTACTCTAGCATTGTTAATCTTCAGGCACTTGCATCAGATAAATATTTTTATTTAAACTGTAATATCATCAGTTGAAATTAAATGATTTATAGAATAATATAATTGATTTGGAGTACTTCAAATATTTTTCAATTATTAAAAAACTTTATCATCAATAAAAAACAGGAATTCTACTACATTTGTATAACTTTTTATATAATGTTTTTAAAAATATATAAATTTGCAATCCATTAAATGCATTTCAGATTTTTTCCTGTTCATTAACAAATCACTGACAATATAATTAAAAATAATTTGCAATTGTTTCTATAGTGTTGTGTTCCAGTACAAGTAAATTTCTAAAAATTAAAATTTCTAAAATATCAATACTTTTTATTTCAAAAATTCTTCCTGAAAAGTTACTTTATATGAAGGAAGTTTACATAAAACAGAAAAAAATCCCAATTTTATTAATATCCTTTGCACTCATTATTATTGTTATTATTTTTATTTTTTGTTATACACGTCATTTTAGCAATTTGGCTTTAAATATTGCTAATATTTTCATTGGTTTTTGCAAACAAGTGTGCAAATAGTTGCTGCAGATGTAGTTGTATCCAGCATGATGTTATCAAAAATAGTGGAAAATAGTTTCAAGTTTGTTGTTGCACAGCAAATTATTTTTCATTTTCTTCTAAATGAAAACATTAAACTTTTAGAAATCTGAAAACAGCAAATACAATTTGGAATGAAACATTTAAAAAAAGTCAATGTATTTATGAATGGTACTTATGATTTAAAAATGGATGAGAATACATGTTTGAAAATAGGATCAAAATTAAAATAAACTTATCTTTAATAACAAGTAAAAGTACTTTCAGATATTACAATCCCTCTTCAGTTGTATAACAGAGAATAGACTAGAATGTCAAGACAAATTCAAAATTTCATTGTATGATAACATATAATTATAAAATTATGGGTTATGAAACAAAGATAACATAATAAGACATTACATAAAATTAATAATATATACTGGAAAACAAAATAAAAAATAAACAATTCACATTAATAATCTAAGGTATTACATACATAACGTAGTAATCTAAAAAATTTAGCAATGTATAATACCTTAGATTATTAATGTGAATTGTTTATTGGTTATTTTTATTGTATAATCTCAACATTTTGTTAAAACTTTTGTATACCATTTTCATAATATTTATTCTGCATTTTATGTAAAATTGTTTGAACTTTTGTTGCCATAGCAACGTTTTTAAATCTTCAGAATGTTTGGCATTCTATAGAACAGTTGTTTAATTTGTTATGTTTATGGTAGCAAATGAGGATTATGTAATCAAAAGTGCTACATAATAAGACATTACATAAAATTAATAATATATACTGGAAAACAAAATAAAAAATAATTTTTTATTTTACAGTGAAACCTGTTAGTGACCATCCTTTGGGACTAACCTGACTGGATACTCTTCACAGATGGTCTCTATACAGGACAGTGACCCTCTTCTCCCAAAAGAAAAGAACAGATTAATCCAAACTATAAATTTATATTAATTAAAATCAACTTGCAGTCAAGCGATAATGACAACATGGAACACACATTACCTTCTGACAAACAAAGTCTTATGGCAAGCATAACAATTAATTGTATTACAATCCATGTATTACAATTAATACTAATCTACATATGTGCATTTAATATAGGCAAACTTAAATTAAAATAAGTCTATAAAAGTACATATATAGTAGTATTATAATATTTATTTTTTAATATACTGGTTTAACAGACTGTTTTATTATAACAGAAAAATTCTAATGGAATACTAATCCTTGGGATTTTATCTAATGGAAAAAATTCTAAGAAAAATATAATAATTCCTCCATGAAATTAATCTTCTTGGTCACTTTAGCTGGTTAAAATTTCTTAAAACCATACGAAATAAAAATAGCATTACATTCTATGGGAAACAAACCAGTTTTTGAAGTTTGGTCTCCAACCAGGTGGTCACTATATCAAAGTAGTCATTTTAACAGATTTCATTGTATTTTGCTCTCTCCTACAACCTATATTACGGATGACAAACCTATAGCATGCATGCCCAAAGTGACAAATTTTTTTGGCATGTAAAACTGTGAGCTGATATATTGTTTTTAATTAAATTGACATTCAGATTGGCATGTGAGTGATTAATGTTTCCGGACTGGAATTCCTTCCCGCCCGTTCCTGGGAATTTTTTTTGTTTTCCCGTTCCCAAATCCCGAGAGAAATTTCTCGGGAAATTGGGAAAATCGGCTCCTTGAATCCTGTAATACCCACAATGGGAAATAAATATACTATTCACAATGTATCTTTTAAATATTTTTCCTATTTATCTCTATCTAAAGTTACATTGTGTTATAATATTACACGCTACCAGAAATCTATGCGCAACACCAGAATCAGATAACACATGACCAGTTAATTTTAGCTCTTGTATATCAAGCACATTTTATCATGGAGAACAGAAAACAGTTTGTACATATTTACACAAAAAAATATTTATTTTCACAACCCAGGATTTGACAACAAAGTCATAAAAATTACCTTAGATTTCAGGTGAAATCTAAGGTAATTTACCTTAATATGACTAAATAAACAACAGCTCAAAGGCAGGAAAATATATTAATAACAGTTTATTACAGGGTAGTAGCACTTTTGATTACATAATCCTCATTTGCTACCATAAACATAACAAATTAAACAACTGTTCTATAGAACGCCAAACATTCTGAAGATTTAAAAACATTGCTATGGTAACAAAACTTCAAACAATTTTACACAAAATGCAGAATAAATATTATGAAAATGGTATACAAAAGTTTTAACAAAATGTCGAGATTATACAATAAAAATAACCAATAAACAATTCACATTAATAATCTAAGGTATTACATATATAACATAGTAATCTAAAAAATTTAGCAATGTATGTAATACCTTAGATTATTAATGTGAATTGTTTATTGGTTATTTTTATTGTATAATCTCGACATTTTGTTAAAACTTTTGTATACCATTTTCATAATATTTATTCTGCATTTTGTGTAAAATTGTTTGAAGTTTTGTTACCATAGCAATGTTTTTAAATCTTCAGAATGTTTGGCGTTCTATAGAACAGTTGTTTAATTTGTTATGTTTATGGTAGCAAATGAGGATTATGTAATCAAAAGTGCTACTACCCTGTAATAAATTGTTGTTAATATATTTTCCTGCCTTTGAGCTGTTGTTTATTTAGTTTGTAACGTTTGGCAGTGTAAAGTGTCTGCAATTATTGGTGCCTTAATATGACAAAGTTAGAGTCAATTGAAAATTACAACAATTTTTAAGAAGCTTTTGTTTTTCTTATAGTTTTCTTAAAGTTTCTTCATGTATAATAAATTAAATCTGTCTTGCATTGATATTAAAATTGTTTTTATTAATACATTAAAAAATTTATTTGAAATTGTTTTTCAGACATATTAGGGATTTATCTCTGCTTTCGTAATCAAATTGTTTCTTAATATATCTTATTCTTATTTATTTCTTCAAATTCCACTTGGTCAACTCACAATAAACTCTGAATCGTTCTGTACTTATATAGTATTATTTTTCTGTTATCGTTTTGTCTGCAGTTTACCGATTTATAATGTACCGAATATTGTATACAATAAATTCTTTGAATCTATATATCTTTATTACCATTATATACTGCATGAATATATTATTATTACCTGTACCGAATATTGTATACAATAAATTCTTTGAATCTATATATCTTTATTACCATTATATATTGCATGAATATATTATTATTACCATTATATATTGTTGAATGAATCATTACCCTTCTGGGAGTGCCAGAGGATTCCCATTTCACACACCGTTTAAATTATGTGTAAAAATTAATTGTATCTTACTACAATAATAATAATAAAACGCAAAATATGCCAATGCCTTTTGGTGTCCTGAGTGGGCACTTAGCTCAATCATACCCACAATGGGAAATAAATATACTATTCACAATGTATCTTTTAAATATTTTTCCTATTTATCTCTATCTAAAGTTACATTGTGTTATAATATTACACGCTACCAGAAATCTATGCGCAACACAAGTTGTTTCTAAATAGATTGATTCATCTACAGCAGCTGAGAGAACCAAGAACACTCACATACATCGCAATCGTCAGCCTCAAACAAATTGATCGAATGTAGTTGGTAATATTAGCCGTCACTTTGTGGAAACCATTCATTATGGAGAACAGAAACAATTTACACATAAATACTTATTTTCACAACCCAGGATTTGAATACAATGTCATATTAAGGTACCAATAATTGCAGACACTTTACACTGCCGAACGTTACAAACTAAATAAACAACAGCTCAAAGGCAGGAAAATATATTAACAACAATTTATTACAGGGTAGTATTGCTTTCAATTACATAATCCTCATCAGCTACCATAAACATAACAAATTAAACAACTGTTCTATAGAATGCCAAACATTCTGAAGATTTAAAAACGTTGCTATGGCAACAAAAGTTCAAACAATTTTACACAAAATGCAGATAAAATAAATATTATGAAAATGGTATACAAAAGTTTTAACAAAATGTCGAGATTATACAATAAAAATAACCAATAAACAATTCACATTAATAATCTAAGGTATTACATACATTGCAAATTTCAAAGACCTATAAAATTTTCAAATATAAGCTTTATTTTATATCTGCAATTAATTGTTCTCCAAAAAATTTAATTTTCAATTTTTTCAGTTATTTGTACTAAATGTAAAATGATTGAAAATGATTGCATGTAAAAGCTTAAAAATGAACAGAACAGCTTGTTTATAATGTATTCTTCTATCTTAGATTTTTTTTGATATAATAGATAATATTTAAAAAAAATTACAAATAACTAAGTAAACTTTATTTTTTTTACTACAAA